>JAKSZP010006649.1:0-223369 GCA_022478985.1 Massospora cicadina | reverse complement strand
ATAAAGCTGAGTCATCCAAATTAGGAAATATAGGCTTTTGGCCTATCAGATCAAAGATAAATTTTTTGAGGCAAAACTGAACCGTGTGGTAATGATTTGATAAATTGTATCCAATCACCAGCGAGTAAAATCTTCTCATCTCAGAGGTGGTCAGATTTGTGTGGTAATGATTTGTTAATTTTTACCCTATCATTGTAGAGTAAAATCTTCTCAACTTGGAGGTGATCAGATTCATGTGGTAATGATTGGTTTAATTTTTACCCTATTATCATTGAGTAAAATCTTCTCACCTCAGAGGTGGTCAGATTTAGGTGGTAACAAACACCTCAAATTTGGCCAAGAAGTTGGAGAATTCCTATTATCAGTTCTTACCTTATTACGCCAATTTTGGTTATAATCCATATTTTCTGATAGTTAGGATTCCACTGAGAATCCGCCAAGGTCTTTTCGCCATTGGTACTCATATTGTTGATAACCACAATATTATTCGAAGATTGGGCAGGAGATGGGCCAATCATGGTAGCAGATTTGGGAGCACTCATACCTCCAACATTCTTTCTCATAAGTCGAGAAGAAGAATGTCTGACATACCTCATCTTTATATGTAACAATGAAGTGAACAATTGACTCTGGGAGGGCACAAGTAAGCTGACATTAAATAGTTGCTTGGGCTTAATCTACATGTATTGCTCCTCTACCTCTTAATTATTATGACTTTGATTATATAAGGGTTGAATTTTTAACGTCAATATGTGTTTAGTCATTAGTGTGATCTTAATCAACATCTGACGTAGATAAAACATCATGATAATCTTTAAAGTAATTGGTGCGCTTTCTCAAGTTTACCCTGATTTAACTTATTAGATATCTGGACTTTAGGGATAGCACAAATTAAGAAAGATTTAGATAGGACAAAACTAGGTGTGTACCAATAAAATGTACCATGTCAATTTCATGATGGAAAGCAATTGACCTTTCCCAATTTATTAATGCTCCTGTCTAAGATACCAAGGTTGGTTAGATTGCCATGTGGTAGCTCAATAGGCCGCTGATGAACCGAATTGAGGACCCCTGGAAAATCTCTAGGTAAAAACTACTTACTCCATCAAAAATAGCGATATTAGCAAGAAATTTGGGGGTATACTCAGAGTTATGGTGGTAAAAACCACTCTTTGTTCTTCTAGTTTAATTTTTGCCTCATTGGCGGCTAGAATTGTATGCCCTCTGCTGCATCTACTGAGTCAGGTAGCTTTTTTGTTTTCTTCCAGAGTTAGAATATCACAAACATAAAAAAATATGTTAGTTGACCAGAAAAGAGTAATCCTTCTTGCTGGAGTCTTTATTATCAAGTAAAAAGGGTACTAAATAGTTAATAAGTGATATATACCCTTCTTTCATCTTGATGAATTTTTATATTTAATCATAAATTTTGTCCTGATAAGTATGGTATATTAACTGTTGTCCAGGACAATTGTGGGAGCTGAGGAATCCAACTTTTTTTCAATTTGAGTTGTCAGAGATAAACATACACCAATCGCCTTGGTATTAATCAGACCTGCAGTACTATATTCTTGAGTGTATTCTAGGTCAATAGCAAGCTTATCATTTTTTGATCAAATTGGATTGTTGGGGTGAAGGTTATATAGTAAAACTGTCCAAATAAAGCTTCAGACTTCGAAATTCACATGTGCAAATTGTTGAATCTCAGCGATTTGGTATGTACCTGCTAAAGGGTTTTTTGAACAGGTTTTCCCCCATTGAACAATTAGAATGGTGATATGATGATCACCAGTTCCTTGATACACTTGTAACCACTTAATTTTATAATAAACATGGGAGTAATTTTCCCAATCACTTCTTTATTAAAATATATTTTCAGCAGATTCTTCATTGTCCGCTCTCTTCTCCTTTCTTTATTTCTAAAGCTGCCTAAGACTACTCCTCCAGTCCCCTCATTTCACTGATATCCCTGCGGCCTCTGTCAGTACTGATTCTTCCGCTTAGTTTATTCATGTCGCCATCTTTTCATTGGTTTTAGCTTATTATTCTTTAATCATTTATCATTTTGATTTGAGCGATCCAAAACCCTTTTGTCAAATGTTGACATCACCTTATTGCCCTATTTTGAAGGCAACTTGATAAGACCCATTATGACCCATTATCGCCTTATCCTAAAGCGACCAATCACTTATAGCTCTGAATCATCCTTGGCGGATTCTGTCCATTGATCCTTCAGCGGAATTCCTCCAATGATCCGCATGGTCATAATAGTGGCTTGTCATCCAGTCATATAAATTCTCAACATTACCCCCCTTTGACTGGACAATAAGCTGTATACCTCTTTTTCCTGCAATCACTATGCGAACCATTCCGCGCCAACATCTGCGAGTCTGTGAGTTCACTTTCTTCTACTGGATGTGGTTAGGTGCAGAGTTACCTGACCCAGGCCATATCCCTCTTCCCCGGTTCCCATTCTCCCTGGATGATGAAGATGAGGCTGACGTGGACCTCACAACCATGCTAACCCAGGAAGAGATTCTTCCCAAATTCGTTGGTCACTTGGCCTCCTGGCGCGCCCCCTTTGGGGACATCATGGGCCAGCTACGGTGGGGAGGGGAGTGGAGCCAAGGGCCTTCACATAACAAAGCAGCCCAACTCCTGGCGAGTGGCTTTAGTCACCTAGTGCTTCTGACTCCTGTCAAACCCCATCCCGTGCCTCTGTCCATACAGCGGATGCTGTGCTTTGTGCAGTGGGTGATAGCCTGCTGGTCAGGGTCCTTCCCCCGCACTCCTACTCACTTCTGATCCTTAGGGGTAAACTTCCACAACAACTGATTAGCTCACCTTTGTTCCAGGGTCACCGCGGCGTTCACCGCCCTCAGCGCTGATGATCCATCACAGTACCTTCCCATCATGGCGCTCATAGGTAACTTAATTTTGCATCCCGCCACTGCTTTAGGTTCAGGAATAGAGCAGCACCGGACAGCCCTCAAATGGGCCTGACATGCAGCATTCACTACAACTGCTCCTCTTCCAATATCATATCTGAGCATGGAGGACTTCCTTGTAGATTGACTGGCCCTGGGCGCAGCCTTTTCTCCTTGAGCTGGCACTCACCTGCTCACTCGCCACCCCTTATGACTTTGGCCCCCTCTGTTGGCATACTCCTTAATTTCCTGGGAGCATCAACGCATGTGGTTACAAGCTCTGCTCCTCATGGGACAGGAACAGTTCTGACTTGATCAACCAGCTGAACTCTCCCCACCTCGCCTGTTACCCTGGAATCCCAGTCCGTCCTCCTCTCCTAGTTCCGTCACACCATCCTCTCCACTTCAACCTAGCATAATGGCCCAGGGGCGGACACCAGCCCCTTCACTATCACCTCAGCAGCCTTTGCCTCCACCCCCAACCCCAGTCAAGTCCATAGAAACTATGGCACGCCCAAAGCAGCAGAAGAAGAAACACAGGTCCCATCAATCAAAACAAAAAGAACATTACAAGAAGCCAAAAAAAGACAGGAAGACAAAAACAGCAAAGTGAAAGACCTTGAAGGACAACCCACATTAAAATAAAAACCCTGCTAGCATTCAAACATATATATATTTATATATAATATGTTATTATTATTATCTATATATTGTTTTTTTTTTTATTTTTTTCATTCAGTTTAGAGAACTATTAATGCTTATATGGTCAAAGGAACTTTGCGTGCACCAGATCTATAATAAAGCCGCTCGCAGGATCCTTGATAGTTTAAGTGTCAACTCCCATTTTTTCTATTATCTCTAATGGTTCAATCCAGATAGCAAGTTTGAGCTTCTGGCCAAACCCATGCTGATCGTGGAATAACACCATATCCCCATCTTTGAACTGAATTAGGCTACTCCACCATACTTGGTCAGTAGCCTGAGTTTTGATTTTCTTGGCAAGGCTGAATTAGTACGCTTCAGTTTGTAAGTTAATCAGTGTGTTTGTAAGGGTGGTTAGATATTGCTGCAGATTCACTCCGCCGGTGTCCTCTATACAGGCATATAGCAGTGCAGGTAGAGCAGGGTGACGTCCATAAAGCAATTGAAAGGGCTTTTTCCCATGGCCAAATGGTAGCTAATATTGTAGGCAAATACCGCGGTAGAAAGAAGAGTACTCCAGTTGGAGGGTCTATCCGTAACCAGTTTCTGGAGTATATTCACCAGAGTCCCATTAGATCGTTCAATCATTCCGTTGGACTCAGGGTGATATGGGGTTGTTAGGACCCCTCAGATGGCCATTAACTAGTTGAGCTTGGGTAAAATGTGGGAGTTGAAGTTGGTTCCATTGTCAGTAAGGATAAACTGTGGGCAGCCATGACGCTGTATGATACATTACATTACAAAATTAGCCACAGTAACTGCCCCCAGATCCCAGATGGCTCGCGCCTCCACCCACCTCGTCAAGTAATCAATTGCCTCCAGGATATACTTAGGTCAATTTGCTCCGGTGGTCAGAGGGCCCATAACATCGATAGAGACGGTATGCCAAGCAAAGCAAGGCTTTACCAACTGGTATGAAGTCTTCTGGTGGAACGGCTTCTCCACCTGACATTGGTGGCAGCAAGACAGGGACTCAAGCACGTCATATTGCATGCTTTCCAATAATACCTCGGCCTTAACAATTCAAGAGTTTTTTGGACTTCTCCGTGGCCCACTGCTCAATGTGCACTCATGATAATATTTGAGCGGCAGAAGGCCTTGGTATATTCATGGTAACATCCCCTATACACTTATACAATTCCCCATTTTTTAGGAACATATTGGTCCTGAGTTTGTCTAGTAACTTGATTACTTGAAGCGGTTCATCTTCATATTTTCCCCTGAGCAATTTGTCAAACATTATATCACTTAAATCTGTGTAACAGCAATGGTCAGTAATCTAGCTAAACAATCAGCGTTTTGGTGTTTGGCTCCCAAGCGATGTAAAATCTCAAAGTTGTAAGCTTGCAGCTTAAGAGCCCATTGGGCTAGCCGCCCTTCGGGCTCTTTCAAATTCTGCAACCAACGCAATGATGCATGATCCGTCATGACTTTAAACTTTACTCCATGCAAGTAAACTCGAAACTGTTTCTATGTATAGATCACCACTAAGCATTCCAATCGGTTATAGTGTAATTTCAAACATGGCAATTCAGGCTACAACTACAGTATGTCATGGGTGCTCCTTTCCCTCATTGTCCTTCTGAGACAGGATTGCCCCAACAGCGGAAAGTGACGCATCCATCTGCACTATAAATTTCTTATCAAAATTAGGGTAGCGCAACATGGCACACTAATTAACGCCGTTTGGAGTGTATCAAAGGTGCATTGGCTTTGCTCCATCTATTCAAACATTGCATCTTTCTTCAGTAGCTCAAACAGCGGACCTCTGATGCAACTGAAATTGGAAATGAATTGTTGGTATTAACCCACCATTCCCAGAAGCACCTGAATGTCCCACTTATTAAAGGGCTTAGTCATCCTCTTAATGGCTTCTACTTTAGCTGGTTGAGGTCTTAGCCCAGTCGCATCCACCACAAACCCAAGATACTCAAGCTGATACTTATAGAAGTGACATTTTCGAGGCTTATTTTTGATATTGGCCTCAGCCAGTTGGCGAAATACCTCTTCCAGGTGAGTGAGATGCTCAGTAAACATTCTAGAGAAGATGTTAATATCATCAAGTTACACAAGAACACATGACAGCTTCAGATCACTCAATATAGTATACATTGCTCATTGAAACGTAGCTGGGGCGTTACATAGTCCCTGCGGCATGCGTGTTGGTTGTAAAAGCCCTTTTGAGGTGATTACCGCGCATTTTTCTTGCTCCTCCCTGGGCAACTCAATTTGCCAATAACTGGATATCAAATCCATCACTGAGAAGTAACGGGCTCCCCCTAGCTGATCTAGTGCATCATAAATCCATGGCAGAGGGTATGAATCTTTTTTGGTGATGCTATTGAGCTTCTGATAGTTGATTACTACATGGTTAGTGCCATCCTTTTTTTTACAATTAGGACAGGCGAAGCCCACAGGCTCTTAGACGGTTCAAAAATTCCCTGCTCCAACAGCTCTTCAACCTCCTTGGTGACGACTTCTTCATCTGCCCGTGATCAATGGATTGGTCAGGACCTGATGGGAGGATGGTCCCCAGTATCAAGTCGATGAACAGCCTCCTAAGCGCACCCCAGATCATGATCATAAACTGCAAAGATCTCTTTATACTTTTTAAATAGCGCTTCATCCCACTCCTTCTGATCTTCTGTTAACCCCAATAAATTTTCCCGAGTCACAACCACCATTGCGCAAAGAGGTGGTTCAATGGGCAGACCAAATTCATCTAGAGAACCGAACTCATGAACCTGCTTAATCTCTTCAACCGAGTTCAGATGTAAGTATGCTGTAATCTGATGCTGGCGGATTCAAATGGAATGTTATGAAGATTTGCTATCAATACTTTGATTTTCCCATGGCCTGGTAGTATGATGCCGGAAGCCACATAGGGTTCAAGCTGTGATTGATGATATGGCCCAATGATCTCCCCATAGAGCCCAGCTGGCACTTCCACCTCTAACTCAGTGTCAATTATTACTTGATGTATAGAGGGAATGGATTTAGCTCCAGGTGCTCTAAGCGATAACCCT
The DNA here is from genome assembly GCA_022478985.1 of Massospora cicadina. Lineage (NCBI taxonomy): Eukaryota > Fungi > Entomophthoromycota > Entomophthoromycetes > Entomophthorales > Entomophthoraceae > Massospora > Massospora cicadina. Next base: position 216,714 of record JAKSZP010006649.1, on the reverse strand, counting down.
TGGTATTCATATATCTGATGAAGAAGGGATCGCGTTTTCTTTTTTAAATGATGGTAGCGCACTGGAATCACCTCATTGATGTAGGCAAGGTTGATCTGTCCCATATGCACTGAACTCTTTGACGCTCTAATAGAGGAGAAATATATAGGGATTTGCTGTCTAGCAATGGCTAGGGTCTCTTCCATCATTTCAACTAAAGCCCCATAGTGTCGCATAAATGCAGTTCCAATCAGTAAATCATAGTTACTGTTTGGTAATACCACTGCTGGAGCCACCACAACAATAGATCTGAACTGCAAGGGAAGAGTGCTATATGCTCCATCAGAAGTGGTGGTTTCAGCTCCAGCGGTCCCATACATCACTTGGTGGTCTATGTCAGGTTTTAAGGACAACTTCACCACTAATTTAGAGGAAACAATGTTAACAGTTGCGCCTGTATTGATGATAGATTGTACCCGAGTTTTAGCTACCACAATGTCACAGTAAGTGCATTTTGGGTAAGATGCATCCCGGCTATTCACTTTGTGTACACTTAAGGATTCATATTTTCCCAGGAAACTCATAATACCCACACCAATTTTAGGGTATCTGTTTACAATATTGTCCATTGGGAGGGCGACGTCTTTTCCCCTCAAGGACAGGGCATCTGCGACCAGTTCTAGCTGATCTAACAGATTTTGGTTGAACATTTGACAAGCATAAAGCTTCATTTATCTGGAGAGTTTTTGTCCGCTGTTTCTTCAAAGTGCACTTGGGTCAGCACATTTACTTTCCCAACTGGCGGGTGGTAGAGGAATGTATCATCATACTGAGAAGCTTCAGCTATATTTAACACTGTAGACTCAGGTGGGACATGTAAGTTCATGGTAGCGGAAGTAGAGAGTCCCTTCTCTACTCCTCTCAGGCTTTTCCCTAATAGCCCTGCTCTTGCTGTAAGGGAGGGATCCGTCAGTTGGGACACCATCATCCCATGTGTTCAGTACAACCACAATTAGAACAACTTAATCCATAAGACCTACGGCCATGTTTAGGTAAGTTGGTACATATGGTAGATGATTTTGAAAAGGATCGATGTAATCAGACCCCCAACAATATGACTGCCCCCTATCAGCGTAGTTAGACACAGATAAGTAGCTACTTTGATGTTGATTAGAAATCAAATAAAGCCCATTTAACGGCGGAGAGTATCCTGATGGAATTCTTTTTGGCCAGTTATCTCTTCTCACATGATTAGGGTGAACAACTGTGACAGTGTGGATCTGCTCAGTATTGGGTGGATTAAAATTTACAGATAATCTACGCACAAAATGAACAAGTTTATGGAGAGGTACGCCCAGCTCTAACAACGGAGTTATAACATTGTTAAGATCAGGGTATGGCTTCACTGCTGAGGCCATAGCTATACACACATCAACTTCAGATAGAATGCCTGCTCCAATCAGCACATGCGCCTCCATAGTAAATCGGTCAGCAAATGCAGTAAGGGTCTCATTTTGCTAAAGCTCAATGGTCAAGAACTCGGCTTTCCGCTGCAACATTTTCACAGTTCCGCCAAACAATTGCAGCACCATCTTCCTAGCTTCATGGTATGAAATGGAACTAGCTGAAAGGTAACAAACGACTTGATCAGTACTTTCAATGTCCAAAGAGGAAAGTAACAGCTTTGCCCTTAGTTGATCCAAAGTTCCCTCAGTTGCAAACTCAAATCAGCAAAAGAACCTATGAATATTTCCTTTGCAATCAAATGGCGGCAACTTGTCACTGTAAACCTTCTGAAGCAACTCATCCTGTTTTTGAGCACTGTATCTAACACAAGTATCAACTTCTCGTAGGGCCCATACCCATTGTTTGTGCAAATTTCTTTTTGAAAAACTTGGATGTGACATAGCCGGCAGTTGGATTTTCATAATTTTGTTGTTGGTCAATGGGCCCCCTGTAGTGAGCATTACTGTTGAATCTCAGAGATTTGGTATGTACCTGCTAAAGGGTTTTTTGCACAGGTTTTCCCCCATTGAACAATTAGAATGGTGATATGATGATCGCCAGTTCCTTGATACACTTGTAACCACTTAATTTTATAATAAACATGTGAGCAATTTTCCCAACCACTTCTTTATTAAAATATATTTTCAACGGATCCTTCCTCAGTCCGCTCTCTTCTCCTTTCTCTCTTCCAAACCTGCCTAAGACCACTCCTCCAGTCCCCTCGTTTCACTGATATCCCAGCAGCCTCTGTCAGTACTGACTCTTCAGCTTAGTTTATTCATGTCGCCATCTTCTCATTGGTTTCAGCTTAATATTCTTTAATCATTTATCATTTTGATTTGAGATGATCCAAAACCCTTTTGTCAAACGTTGACATCACCTTATCGTCCTATTTTGAAGGCAACTTGATAAGACCCATTATGACCCATTATTGCTTTATCCTAAAGCGACCAATCACTTATAGTTCAGAATCATCCTTGGCGGATTCTGTCCATTGATCCTTCAGTGGAATTCCTCCAATGATCCACATGGTCGTAATAGTGGCTTGTTGTCCAGTCATATAAATTCTCAACATCTGTAAAATAGGATCTTATCACTTTTTAGATCAGTTATGAACCCTGATCTTGGGAGGCTTAGAGAAAATTAATCAGAGGTTATCCCTAACAGGATATTTAACCAAACCTTTAGATTTGGTTCATATAATGGCATTAGCTTTATTAAAATCTTCAGCTCAAGTTAAAATCCTGACAACGCCTCCTTTAGATTTAGTCATAGGGGGATGAAGGGATGAGGAATTGAATGTGTAATTGGTTATCACAGTTCCTTAAGCGATTACTACAATATAGTGTTCATTTCCTCTATATAAATAATATTGTAGGGTCCTGACCAATTGGTCACTAATTTGTTGTTGCTCCCACCAGATTGATGATGATAGAAAAGGACTAGATCACTTACATATAAGATATGCTAATGAGCATGCTTATATTAGCGGATTATTTTTTATACTAAAGGTAGCAGACAATTTTTTGGAAGCTAAGGCTTAATTTAGATAGTCTTGTTAGTGATACTTCTCATATTAACTTCAGGTGCTTTAAGGAAGCTTGATCTTACATGGCTTGTACTTTAGAGGTCAGATGGAGATTTCACCCATACTGAGCTTAGAAGGAAGAAATCTTGATAATCTGATTATAGTTTATTTAAAGTCAATAAACTATACTAGGCAGATATTGTGAACATGAAGAGTGTTGGTCAAGGCATTTTCTAAAGAGATGAGATTCAATGTACTGTTTACATGCTCTATTATTACATTGGTTGCAGGATAGTAAGGAGTATAAAAGCTTGATTTTTCCCCATTAATTATGATAATTTACGCACCAATGATGATAAAAAATTACTGAACATTATCAGAGAGAATTATGGTATCGCACCCATGATAAGTGATAATTTTTAGATATAGGAATGTGGCGGAAGCTTTTTTAAAATGAAGGGTAAGGACATAGCTTCAATATACTTGGCCAAATGACAAAAACCAGAATGAGGAAATGATAGCCTTTAGATGCTCAAGGAAGATGTCTCCCCACTTAATACTTATGAAATGGTTCACAGGTGGAACCATTGGATGTCGTGGTCAGGGATAAGGATCAGCCTGACTTTTACATACCAGACAGGACTTCAACACATTTTGAGTTGAGAATTACATCCCTTTTTAAAAACACTGAGTTGTGAGCCAAAGGTGAGTTTTCCAAATCTAAATATAGCTGATTTGCGGATGTCACTCTAATATAACATCTGTGTGAGATGAAGGTCAAATGTGGGGTAGCCATTTTTGTGACATGAGTTTGTACAGGTTACCTTTTTTATCCTAAATATTTTCTAATCTTTTATCTGATTTTTTAGAATAGTTGGAGACTCATTTTTTATAAATGAAGTTGGTTCAAAAGATCGTAGATTTGATCTTCAACAGGGTTGTTTAAATTTAGTATAGCTAGCCTGAATAAACAATACGCATCTTGATGTATGGATCCTGGACGATGTATAATATAAATTGTAGTTGTGAAGTTTTAAAGCTCATCATATAATCTCCCATCATGATCCTTCATTTTTTGAATCCATTGCCACAAAGCGTGATCAGTAATTATGATAAAATGGTTCATATATATTAATAAGGTCAGAAATGCTTAATAGTCAGTAATACCACAAACTATCTCACTCTGTAACACTACTGTTGCATTTGGCTTTTGAGAGGGTTTTGCTATAATGAGCAGTGGGATAAACTACCAAGTTCTCATAATGATGTGATAAATATAGCTCCTATAACTATATTAATAGAATAAGTGAAAAAGTAGAATTGTTTTATCAAAATTAGTATGCAAAAAGTCAGGAGAGTGGAATAAAGCTATGTGTTTAGGTCAAAGTCCTGTTGTTCTCTTTACATTGGAAAATTATTCCTTTCTTCAACAGTCATAAAAAGGCTTGGAGGTTTCAGAAAATAGTGGAATAAATTGGCGATAATATTAAACCATCCTTAAAACATGTACATCACAAATGAAAATATAGGGGACATCTTATAAATGACCATAAATTTGTCATCTATTGGGGATATTCTGGCTTTACTTACCTAATGGCCTTAAAAATTCATTTTGCTTTGAAGAAAGGGACATTTGGAAGGTTTTAGCTTCAGCGAAGCTTGGCATAATCTCTGAAACCTCCTTTAGGTGGGCAGATAATCAATGAAAGTTTGTAAAAGAATCTTTATATCATAGAGATATACTAATACACAATAACGTTTCAATTTCCTAATAAATTTGTACTTTGCTTTTTGGAAGGTAGCAGGGCGTTACAATACACTGCGTCATATAAGTAGGCTCAAATAATCCTGCACTAGAGATTAAGGTGAATTTTACTTGGTCTTCTAGGGATAAGCTGAACTGCCAATACCCACTGGCGAAGTCTATTGTCAAAATATACTGGGATCTGACATAAAATGTAAGGATTATATATGCGAGGTAAGTGATAACTATCCTTTTGAATATTGGAATATAGCTGGTGATAATCAATAACTTATTGATGACCACCATATTATTTAAAATTTACAATAATGGTAAACCCAAGGGCTTTTTGATAGTACATGCAGCCAACTTCTAGTAGTAGTCTTATTTCCAGAGCTACTTGATTCTCTTCAAAATTAGAGTTCTGTTAGTCCCAAGATTTAAATGAGGGGTTATCTTGGGTTATAAAATTTGTAGATTACTCCTGACATTTTCTTGTAACCATCTGGTTCTTAAATAAGATATCATTATATTCCTCAATTAGGAATTTGACATCCTGGTGTTAGTTCAGGTTAAGGTCATCCCCAATTTTATTTGTGACCAGATTTATGTTTGCTTAAAAATCAAATCTAAATACTTGTAGCAAACCAAGCCTGCTTATATCGCTATTGTTTTTAATAAGGAAGAGTTTGGCATAGGCAATATGCAATTGCTGAGGAACTTAGAGAGGCTGATTAGTTGAAATTTTCTAATGGAATTGAAAAATGTTTGTATAAGTAGGAACAAAATCCTGGGACAGGTCAATCCCTCTTTAATAGAGGTTTTAGGATGTTCATATAACCCAAAATTTGTAAAAAGAATTTGGATTTTGGTCCTGAAATCCATGATAACTTGAGAGCTGTGTGGCATATTAAAGGAATGGTGGCATACAGAGGTATCCCGTCATCAGCATCCACTTTCTATGGGATAAGTTTATTTTAAACCTTAAGTCTTGATAGTTTACTTTGATAAAGTGAGTTATTAGATGAGGCAGGCACGTTTTATCAAGACCTCTTTTTGGGGAGAACAGATATTAATGGTTTTCAGTATCCCAATAGAGCTGTATTTTTCTTTAATTAATTATGCAGTTAGAATCACACATTAATTGTATCCAATAAGCAATTCATAGTTATTGTTTTTTAATGTGATAGCTGGGACGGTAACCAAGAGCTTTATGAAATGGAGAGGTAGTTCAGAGTATTCTCTGATCGCCTTAATGGACTGATTTCCTGCCTCTCATAGTAGGCTATTTGGATCAAAAGAGGAGTCATTTTGATATTCTGTATAAGTCGGGAGAAAATAACAGTAACTTTGGATTCAGTATCAAAAACAGACAGGACTATAACATTGTGAATAACTAGATCCAAACATACTAATGAAGATCCACTTTGTGAATTAACAGCTAATAGACACTCAGTAGGAAATTTTAGCAAGGTGAGCGGAGGATTTTGTTTTGGCCAGGATATTGGACTCTCATTTGTTTTGAAGTTTTGTTGTTTAATGCTTAGCTCTCACTAAATGAGCTGATTGTTTGGGTGCAACAGGTAATGAACAATATTAAAACAAAACATTTTTGAGGTCTTTATTAGTTTAGTAGGAAGAGGCAAATTGAATTTTACAGGAGCAGTTATTATGAAACTACCAAGGTACTAGATAAATAATGGGAAGGTTGAGGTACTTAATTTTTGTCAACAGAGGGATCTCTGCCTTATGCTTCCCAATATTTTGCTGCCTTTTGGCGAAAAAGACGAATGCAGTGATTTGTTGTATGGGTGGTTTCTTTGCAAAAAGAGCAATATAAGTTGATGTGGAGATTCAGATAACGTTGCCGCTAAGACCTGAGACTGTGACTTATTGTTAGAATATGGTGACCCATGAGGTTTAACCTGGTTATAGGAATCTCCATAATGTCTTCATTTATATTCAGGATAGTTTTAATGTGGGGCTTTAACGCTGTAAGATAATGTTGGACGTCAGGAATGGTTTTGAAGGCCAGTAAAGAAGCGGAGATAGCATCACGCAGTGTATTGTATTTTTCTCTAACCAAAATCTAAGCCTCTAGATAAAACCTCTGGAAGAACTTGTTGAAGAATTTCCCCAAAAAGGCAGATTCCCATAAATGCCCGTTTCTAGTGGCTAGGGTTAAGTCAATCCCAAACTACTAAATCAAAGCCGCTTTGGCCTTATCCCAGGTGCAACAGGTCATCAACTGGGGTACCATTAAATCCCATTCTAAACGGATAAGACAGTTGGTCAAATGTCTTAGACGTTGGTGACTGGTCACTTTCTCCACTGTACTTTTGTAGCTGTACAAGATGGAGAAGAGGCTCCCTTCCTTGGGACATACTTGTTCTCAAAGGAGGGTTTGAACATGGTACTGGGATAGGTTGATGGCTGAATGCCATGAACTGACACCAGAGGTGTCCCTTCCTCTGATGAGAAAACAGTATCCCCCAAGAATTTTTAAAAATGGTGTCTTTACATGACTCTGCAGTTTGTCCTCATCTTTTATAACTAAATCTATTCTCTCATAGGCGGACCAAAGTGCCGTTTTGGTGGGTCAGAGTCAGGCCAGCTGCTTTACTTCATTTGTTAATGGGCAAAGCGTTCCAAGGCTGAGTTGATATTGCTTATTAGCAAGAAATTGCTGTTTCCAACCCCTGAACTAAAGAGGGTAGGGCAATTATGATCTCGCTCATTATAGGTTGATTTCTCTAGAAACTCAGGGCGCCCTGGCAGGGATACCAAATTTTTTGGGACAAACAGGTTTTAATCCAACCTTCCAAACAAAGTTCCAGTCAACTAAAGCCCCAGGTGCAAGAATATTATGAATTATTCTTTAAGATAATAAGTTAAAGACTTCAATTAAGAGAAATAAATCCTTAATTGTAATATCCTGCTATAATCTGTACTTTTATTAGTGGTACCCAAAAAATAATTGGTAAATTAGAACAAAACCTTTTTTTATCTTTAACAGAATTATATAGGAGATCAGGAATTATACTCAAAGAAAATATCCAGGCGGTTTTTAATCAGAGATCTATACTAAATTGAAATTATGGTTTCTGTAAATACTGTAAATTTCTATTAATCAATATTTGATAAACTTTTAGATCATATTTGGACTCTAAACTTGGGAGGCTTAGATGAAGTTGATTGGGCATTAACCCTGACAGAATTTTGAACAACCCTTTAGATCAGTTCAAATCCTGGAATCAGAAATTACTCAAATCTTCAATCTGTGCTGGAATCCCAATGTGGTGAAACATCTTTGGTGGGTGGTCCTAAATCCAAGAAATCACTGACTTGGACTTTAAATTTACCAAATCCACCTTAGTAATGGTTCCTCTTAAACTTCAGTGGGAGGTCTAACACTTCTTTTGGGCTGAGCGTTGCATTGAGCTTCTGGGTAATCTCAGGATACTTCTTCATGATCTCCAGGTGACTGTGAACACAAGAGATAGGTCAGGTCAGCAGGGCAATATATTGAGCAACATCATTTGTTACATCAATTACCTGGTACACCCAACAACCTGTACTGAGATAAATGCCCCTAGGAACCTGGGCGTTTCCAATTTCTTGATGTTCAAGTGGTCCATAATGGCAAGCTCAGCGGGTGTTAGTATGTAATATTGTCTGTCCTTGAACCCCCCTTAAGAGGCATCATTAGAATAATTTTCAATTCCTGAGAGATGAGCAATCAACTATGTTCTTCTTTCAGGTACTATAAGTCAGTCATCTTTAAGGTAGCTGATCCTAAGACGACCTTCCTTTTCCATGATCAGAAAGATAAGGGCTCTTTTTAAAACACATATCCTCAGTATGGTTGTTCTCTTTCATTAGTTACATCTTTTTTTCTCCTATTTCTTAGGATTTCCTCCACAGTATACACTCTGGGTTTCTTGGATGCCTTTTAGGAGGTCTCTGACTTATGTATATAAACCAGATGGAGTAGGGCTTCTTTAATGTCTAAGACAGTCTTGAAGCTCCATTTGACAGATGTGCCATAGATGTCTAGGAAAGATTACTATGTAAACCATCAACAACAATGGCTACAGTATTAACAAAGTAAGCATGTTTGAGGTCATCAGAGGGTGGGCCTCTATATAATAATTAGAAAATTCGCAAGGGCTATATTCTGGAATAGCAAAATTCTCATAACGGCCTGTTTTTTCATACTCAGGCTCTTCTTGGACATGCCTTCCTTTATGAGCGCTTCCTTCACTTCTCTCCAGGTATGTAGGTAGTCCATGGAGGTACCATAACCCCTTGAGTCATACAGCCTATACAAGATAAAATAAGATTAACCATCTGATGGTCATTCACACCTTCCATCGTGACCTCATAAAAGTAGAGAAAATAAATATACTACCTTATTCAAGTAAAAGCTTAACCTTAAACATAGGCTTAGAAAGTAGTGGCATCAAATTTTGTAATAACGTGTAACCCAGGATCATTAAATTTGGTAAATTCAGTTCATGCGTCTCTCTGTTCAACTTGCCATTCAAGTTGACATATTTAATCCTGTAGAGTATTGAGATGCTGCTCCATTTCCTCCTGAGTAAGTCTTGGCATAACATCCAGAAGATTGATTTTTGTGAATTACTTTATTGCTCTCCAAGTTCTTAATGTGAATGTCTATATTGTAAATATTTTGGCAACAAGATGAGCGGTACCTTTGCAAAAGCATATTTTCATCGTCTTATACTCCAATGCTCCAATTAAAGTATTCCTTTATCTGTTGACATTCAGTTCTCTGAGGAGTCTTGTTAGTCTTGGCTTTTAGCTCTTCTGTAAGAATATTCTAGCGTTTCTCAGCTTCGTTGTGGCGATGATATACCTAATTAATATCCTCTTGACTGGGGTATTGGCCCCTCAAGTCGCTCTCCAATTTTTAAGTCACTTGGTAGTGAAAAGAGTAGACTCCTGAGTCCCATGGGTATGCCAGATCCTACTCAGCATGGGCCACTCAAAGAATTAAATTCTGTGCTACCGTTGAGGTCCAAGAAGTTTAATGGCCTCTAACCCATCAGTATATCGTAAATCTTTCTCTAGCCAAACCTTGAGGAGCTTATTCTGTTCTTCCCCTGATGATGGCTATTAGAAGCTTGAGTTGCCATTTCTCCATGAGCTTCACTATCTTGTCATCAGAGAACTTTAGCAATGGTGTCGAGTTATCTCTTAGTATTCTCATTTGACTTTGAGATGTCCTTTTGTAGAAGTTTTTGCTTCCTCAACAGCTTGATAGCACCAGATTAATAGTCACCATTTGATTATGGAACTGAATAATGTATAAACATTTTTTGTTCAAAAGGCAGACGTCCCCTATAATTTATGATGCTATTTTAGTGCCTGAACTTAGGCCATTCATAATGCTCCTTGGGTATTGATATAATGATGGAGTTCCTCTTTATATACTAGTAAACACACATTATGATAAAGTTCAGGGTGTACAAATCATGCAAAATAGCGAGATAGATTTGCACTTGATCCATAGCTGTCTGGAAAAGCACTGGATTCATACAGACTCACCAGAGTTCTGTTTACAACGGATTATATTTCGTGGATGGCTATTTCTCAGGTTAATAACTCTGCAAAGTAACTCTCAAACTCCTTCATTGTATATCCAACTAAGATGACAAGATTTGGGTTTCTTCATAAATTTTTTTGAACTTCTTCAAAAGCAACAATAGGTGAACTTCCCATTTGCATATCTTCTTCACCATTATGATGTGCCCTCAGAGGATTACAATATCAGTTGTTTATCTTCCATGGTGCAATCAATTAGATGCAGATATCATTAAGTTTTAGCTGAGCCCCTGTAGTGAGCACCAGCCTGTAGGACTTCCATTCTTTAGCTTGATTGCTCTATGCCCAAAAAACCAAAAGTCAATACTTGAAGACATCTAAGACGTGTGACAATTATCTTTATTTTAAAGAGTGAAATTTACCTCTTAGGTCCTATCAACTAGATTCCATCCTATGGTAAGTATGGCGAAAATGGACTTATTAAAGTTAAGTACCAAAACGAGATATAGAATAATTGTCATAACCTTATTATAGTCTAAAAGATGGGCTTAAATGTCATACATAATAGTATTAACCTCCAAAAAAAGATTAATAAAATTTAATGGAGAGAGATCTTGAATCTTGAGTTTTGAATTGGATAATTCAAAGTGTAAGTGCCCCATGGCTTCCGCCTCCACTTCCTCTGCCACTCCTCCTTCTGGAGTCAGGCTGGCTGCTGCCTCACTTAAATTTTTTGAGTGGGGTACAATCCTTCCACCCCTACCTTGGCTAATTCTGGCGCTGCTTCCAAAGCGGCAGACAATCAAAATTCAATTTCTAAAAAAATTTGTCAGAATTATGGAATCCTAAACCATGGATGAGACAGTTTTGCTGAGCTGCCTTGGTCAACCATTTTCAGCCAATCAGGATCCGCCACTTCACTGACTCCTGTGGCTGGCCTGGTAAAAGACGATTTAACTCCATTTGAAGCGCTAAAATGGATTGATGATACTGATTAGCCTTACAATATTAAGCTGGATTTCATCTTGGAGGGATTTTTTTGTAAACCCTCCCAATTTGCATTCCCCCCATTTTTGATTAAAAATGGTTCCCCTACGTATAAAAATATAAGCAAAGTGGTGGTAGAAGCAGCAGCTGCTCATGCCAACACCCTCCTCCATCAATACCTTTATGGGGCGATGGAACCCTTTGTTGAGGGTTTTCTCATCCCAAATTTCCCCCATGATCTTGATGAGAATACAAAATATGAGATTGAGGAGCTCGCTTTTAGTGCAAGCCATGCCTGCATAAATGCAGCAAAAACCTTTCTTTTTGACCCCAATTATCCCCAAACCCACCAGCGCATCAAATCTTTCACTCATGTGCCTACTCTCACACTTTCACTGAGCATCAACTTGCTCAATACTTTGAGGCAATGGACGCCGCAAGCCTCATTAACAAAGAAAAACCACAATTATACCTCCTTAAGCCATATGTCACTGATGCCCCAGCCCTTATGTTGTCCGCCATGATCTTCCAGCTAAAGCAGGCGCTGGAAAAAAGTTTCCCCAAAGCTTCCTCACCTTCTGATATGGCTTTCTAGTCTGATAACTTAGATGCTAGATTAGAATTTTTCTAATAATCCCTTTATCTGGCTCATTTGAAAATAAAAATGTGTGGTGGTTTCCCTTTTGGGTTGGGCACCACTAGTGCTAAATAAAGAGAGGGACTGGAAGATAGGCCTTGGTCAGGCGATGCAATCTAGATGGTATATTCCTTTGTAGCATATTTTTGATAGGGTAACATTACAAGTTGAATATATCAAGTTGGATGAAACTTGGTATCACTTAGGATGGTCATGGGATATATTCTTGATTCTTACCCTTTTGCAGTACATCTTAATTTAGTGCCTAAATTGGCACCTTGAGCTTTTGTCGCATGACCCTCAAATGACCCTTCATTTTAATTAGGAAGGTTTTCGTCTTTGGTATTTTTGGCTCAATGTGGCACAACAGATTCTCCTTAAGGTCAAATTGAGTTTTACTAACTATTGATTTTTCTGGGTATTTATTGAGTTAACTCCAGTAAACCCCTTCTCAGGTCTAGGTATCAATTGAAGTGGGAGTAAAATGATCATTATTATTCCCAGTATGTCTGATATCCTGATATATGACAGCAGGCTTAAAGTTATGAATTTTCAAAATTGACCTTGCTTAAAGCATCAAAACGCCTATGGGTTTCTCAACTTCCCACCATAGCCTTAGTGGCTGACGTAGCCAATAATTTTATTTGATAAAATTTGAATCAAAACTATGACAAAGAACTAGCAGAAGTTCAACGCTCCCTAGAAAAATTATTATTGAACACTGTGATCAAAATGGTAAGCTTTATAAAACCATCAACTCTCATCAATTTTAGGTACCACAACAAAATGGAGCGGATAGATATTATTACTGAGGCCCACAAGAAGAGATCATGGTGGTTTTATGAAGACGCTTGGACTGTCTACATCATCATCATTGGTGATCCATGCAATTCAATATCCATGAGACCCTCCACCGTTTCAAAGAATGTCAAATGGACAGGGCTTATTGAAAAGCCACCTCCTGTGAGCTGGTTAAACCCAATTTTGCTTGATATAGCATGTTAATGGCGTTTTGGGTCCTCTGTTCAATACGTTTCATCAATCAAATATAAAGTCATGAGCATCAATATCACAAATGTGCCAAGGTCAGAATGGGAAGAGACTTAGGCGCTATGATGACGGCTAAATTTATTCTGGAGGAAGCTAATTATTGGCACAGATGCCCACAGTTACTGTTGACGGACAATTGAACGAATTTTAAACACCAGATAAATTTTTAAGCTCAATTAATTAATAGTTATAAATAGGATACTATTTTTGCCCTATCACAATGAGACCAATGTCACCATAGAATGGGGAAAACAGTATGCTCGTGTGATTTATATGTAAGATAAAATAAGGTGAATTTATCCAGTTAGATTTTGCTCTTGCATTTGTCGTTTTCTCTTATAATGTTTATTATCATTCAGCCATGGAGCATACCCCATAGCTTTACTTCATTAAAATCAACTTTCATTTCCTCCAACTTTATATTCTTGTGTCAAACAAGAATATATGACTCCCTCTAAATATATGATAATTCTGCTCAGGTTCCAATCCAACTACAAAGTGCTGTATATTTTAATTCTCTGGTTTTTTAAAATAGATTGTGTGAGTGGGATAACATAGAATAAGTGCCAGTATCCACTTTGCTATAGATGAACTTATTCTGTACTACAGGGGATGAAAGGCGAGTCATTAGGGCGTAGGGCTACCAACCTGAAGGTTGCAGGTTGAATTCCTTCCCTTTGCACATCAATTGGGGTGCCAGCCAAAGGAAGCTTTTGGAAGTTTTTAGGTCTAATAACACAAAAACCTTACCCATAATGTAATCAGAAAAAATATAGACCCAATTTTGGAGGCGGAAAACTTTCATTGATGGAGTTGACCTACTCATGTTTCATGTTGATACTTTAATTTCTCTGTTTTATCAATGTCCTTCCCCTGGTCAGTTTGCTTAAAATAATTATACCTTGTTCTGTGTTACAATAACCATGGATTCAGTAAGACTAGAAAGTTCAACACATATGGAAGGGACCTTTTGAGATCAATAAGAACACATCCTTAGATACGTACATTCTGAAGGATCCTTTTTGAGAAAAAGTTTTTAACCAGGTGCACGCCAAGTTCTTGAAGAATTATCAGTAGAGGTTTGGTCCAACGGGTCCAAGTACTCAATAAGTCAGTTGATCCCTCACATCTTTTCACCCCAATGTTTGGCAAGTGTGGAAAGTGTTGTGATTGATTTGACAAACCATCTGCTTAGTATTATTTTAGTATACTTAATTTTATAGTTATTTAATATGTAGATAGGGTATCTAAATTGTCAAAAGTATATATCTCAGCACGTGGTTCATGTTTTTATATGTAGGGCCTAATGTATAAGTTTATCTTTTATTTAATCCTAAATCCCCACCAGAGAATCTATAATTCCCTTAATTGTTGGCCATCAACACCATGGACTTAATTTTTAATGCCTCTTATTTTATTTTAGCGTACTATTATACATTGACCCATGTCAGCGTAAATTCATCAGTAATATAGTACTATTACTAGTATGGACACCATTAGATATCTGATTTTATCTGTCATATTGCACCTTTTCTTAAAAATTCCTTAAGCCCTAGTTGTTTAACTTCTGACTCAATTTAGATAGCACAATTTTATTCTACCATTCTTCAGGGCTTCTTAGTAACCATGAAAAACGCTAATTAGATCTCTAATGAGGAAGCATATCTGAGAATAAATTGTCAAGGAAAATGGAATTTTTGGATAAAGCTGTGAGAGCTTACCTGGAAAGTTTACTTGAGGAAGCTTGTGAGTATCTTGAAGTATTTGATAGTTCAATGTGCTCTCTTGTTTTTAAAATAAAACACTATCAAAGAAGATATGGTTATTTTTTTAAGTTTAGTCAAGTTACTGTCTTCTAAAAGTACTTTGGTCTTTTAGATGTGTTTACCTGTGCAGTTGAAATATGACGCCCTAGCGTCAATTTCAACACATGGCAAGCTGGATGTGGATTACATTGATTGTCACTGATCATCCACTATGGCATCCCAGTTTATGTGGACAAATGAGGAGTCAGTGTTATAGAATCTATCCTTTTAATGCAAGGTTTGGGTTAGTCTCAGCCGTTAAGCTACTTCATGATTCATGTCTACACTTGAAGGTTGTTAATAGATGTCCAAATAAACAAAATACTGGGGTAACCTCTACTTTAATGGCTATCTCACTATATGAATAGCACATAAAGGCATGTATATCAGACATCTCACATGCCAAGAAAAGACTTAGTTTATTTTTTAAGGGTACTGCCATACCCACAATAGCATCCATAGTTGACATGATATCGCCATTCTAATTATTTGAGAATATGATCCGTGTGGGTACAGGTGAGGGAAATAGAGATCTATGAACATCATTGCCATTCTGACCAATCAACAGAGAATGAGTAATATCTTTCTCTGGATACTCACATTGAGGAGAGGCTGTTTAGTTTGTTTGGGACAGCTGATTTAACTATCCTGAATATAGTTTGGTATCAAAATTGGCGTTGCATTTACTCATAACTGATAATGTGGAGCGGTTACCCCATCATATAATTTTTAAAAACTACTAGTATCTTTAACATTCCAACTAGCTGTAGTAATAAATTCATTTTTACCTTGGGTGCAGTGTATCAAATTGTAAATCTGCTTTTTGATTTAGAGCGGTGATAATAATAAAATACTTAAAATTCAGAATGGTTGTTGCAATAATTTCTATAAGCTGATTCCTTAACTAACACCACCAAGGGACTATAACACTGAGAACACCAGGGAAAAGGCCACTGCAATTAAAGAAATCAATAAAAGTGATGACCCTACATAGGTTGCAATGGTTTCTGAAAGAGTGCAGAATTTTTTAACTTTCATAATTAAATAATTTTTCTTGTTTTCTTATTATTGCTTTATTGAGGAGCTTGCAAAAGATAAACCAACACTTAACCATAGACAGAATACCTGGTTTTTATATTGGAAGGGAAGGAGGAGTGGTGCCTTAAAGACTTTGATGACAGCTGGATAACCAAATGTTTCCAAGGATGCTAAGAGCTTTATTGATGTCATTGTTTGTAATTCTATTCTCTGGCATCCATGAAAAAAAGCGTAGCTCTTCTAGCAGTTTAAATTGGTAATCTTTAATATTTTTTAGGGCACTGACACTATTGCTATAATATCAGAAGAAGTTTCATTTGTGTAAATTAATTCAGTTGTAGTTTTCAGTAAAGATAATATGTGAGTCAAGATCCCTACTCCTGAATCAATTTCTGTCTATTGACTCTTAAATCTTTATGATTGAAACCTTTCTCTGGAGTGCCAATGAGAAATTCAATCAGGATGCATAAGATGCATGGGAATTGAAGGATATGTCTTCTGATATTTCAACTCCACTTCCTGAATCGAAAAATGAAACTTGAAACAATGCAGTCACAAGGATGAAGTCATAAAGGACAAATGAAGGTACCAACTAAGCAGTGAATCTGAATTACTTTGTAAAATTTAATTTAGGGACCATGAAGGTCCTTTCAGCATTAGATCTAACTTACCTTTAAATATTGAATCATTTTAACTTAATATAGTAGTCTATTTACATGATCTATTCAATTATTTTGACTTCCTCACTAGTTTAACAGCTTTGTACATATTTTAAACCTTGGCTTACAGTCAATAGAATTAATTAGCTGATATAATTGGTGCTCACTAAATGGTCTACAAGTGTTTTATTGAGAACGCCTTACAAAAAAATGAAGAATGATAATAATTGGGAAGGACAACCAAGTGATTGCTTGAGAAGAGTAATTTTGTGGATTAAATATCTCAGTACAAATTTCCATCTATACCTAAAAGCCTATAATACTAAACCACTTTCCAATTTTTCTTACTTTTTGCTTATTATATCATAATCAACTCCAATATAAGAACATCAATTAGATTATTTAACAATTACAAAAGACATATATCCATGGGAGGCGACTCTAGTTCCTGAGTTTACTCTGTGCATTCCACTATGTGAGACTTATATACAATATTTCAGAAAATTTGATATGACTGGACGATAATCCTAAATCATTGATGGTGGATCATTGGTTATCCATAAAATTGAGTTTAAAATTATTTAATAACTTAATATAATAGATATGGGTTGACAATAAGCGATCTGACCTCAGCAGAATATGTAAATTCCGCTGAAACTTCAATGATGAAGCGGGTACCAAGGAATTTAGAGAAGTTGATTAGCTGAGCGGATGAGCCATGAAGTTGCTGATAAGTTGAGTGTAAAAAAGAAACAAAGAATGGAAGGTAGAGTTTTTTATTTAGTAACATGTAGTGGATTTTATAAATTTAAAATCTTAAAGGGTAGAAAGTTAGTGGATACTGCTATTTTATAAAGCTTGTTGTTGTTGAAGTTTATTGCTTCATTTTCTACTTTATTATAATAAATTGAGGAATGTAGGACTCTATATCGCCCTTCCTTTGCATCAGTGGGAATTTGCTCCTGTGAAACCCTTTGAATTATTATATCCCATTTTGCTGAATTTACAACGTTGCTCACTACAGGGGGCCCACTGATTCGACCAGATAATATACAGCTATCAACCCATGGCAAATCTGAATAGCACTGATAGGAAACTTGTCCCAGCTTAATGAGTCGGTGCAGTAAGCTGATATCAAAATTGCTTAAATACAATATGCCAAACCCAAGACAAGCTCCTCCACAAGCAAAAAGTTGTGATGGATAAGTCTAAGGAAGCGTTTTTAATAAGCTACTTACCCTTGGCCAGAACATACAACTAGCAGACCCTTTTTAAGACACTGTTGAGTGGCTTTACTGTGTTGAGAAGAAATTAAAGGCTACTACCTATATCTAAAGTTCCTTATGTGAAGCTGAAGAGCAGATAGTGGACGCTAGTGGAGGACAGTGGTACTGTGATAGGTATGAAGATGAGGAGAGGACAGAAGAAATCTTTGCCAACCAAGCAGGTAGTGTGAGTCAATTCTTACAAAGTGGAAGCTCTGGATATGTTTATGCCTTGCAAAAAGAGTTCCTCACTTGTTGGCAGTGTTGCCGGCTGAAGAGGCCCATACTGGACCCATCCTGCAGACAAGCCGTGATTTTTATCCCTTCCATGTCCTCCCCTCGCCATTATTGAAGATATGCCCCACAATCAGTGGCCCAGTTTTCTCAAAGAGCTCGTAGCCTCAAACAGGATGAGGATGTTTGCATTAAACAATTTCTCTGTTTAATTGGGATGGAAGCATGCATGGGTTTATCAAGAGATTTAATTCTCTGTGTATGGAGCTCTGGATCACCTTAAGGCAAAACATGTGAAAGTTAAATTTGATGTCAGGTGCACCAATCAAGATACATGTAGCCCGAAGGACAGCACAGTCACCTATCAGGAAGTTAAGGAACTGTGTTAAGCTTGTTTGGACTCATAGAAAAAATGGATAACAGAGGATGAATTTATAACAATTAGTTTTAACAGAATAAGACCCTGACAGAGTTCTCTGATAATTACACTTCATATGTTCAAATCTTAGTATGGTTGAGAACTTTATCTGAGGCTAACATTGGTATTGCAATGAATTCAGCAGTAAACCCACATCATGAGCTCTTCAATGCGATGGCCCCAGTTTTGCATGGGGATATCCATTTGCTCAAAAACTTGCTAATTACCTGCGTCAACTAGTAGCAATGTTCGTCAACCTAACTTGGAACAGAAGCCATCAATGGCCACTGCTGGCCCTTCTTCTTTGAGTGGCCATCTCAGTTGAAATTTGATCTTCTGACTAATCCCCAGCCGTCCTAAAATTTTTTTTACCTCGTCCTCAGCTTGATCATAATCCTTTTCCAATCCTCATCCTGGACCTTTTAGGTTAAGAGGGATAAAAACCCTTTGGAGTAACCTGTTGTCCATGCGGTCATCTCAGACAAATTGCATTAAAATGACCTGCCAAATTCCAAGTTCATGTTATGCAACCAAACCAGTATGAGTAGGGAAAAGACCAAAATGAAGTATAGTTGAGACCCTCTACTTCCTCTGTTTTGACTGCTCTGTACCACCTGACCTAACAAGTTGTTTTCCACCAAACTTACAATTCCAATGACATGCTGATATATCAGCCTCCTTCTGATTATGTACATGTACTGACCCGCTCACAAGCAAAGAGGCCTCAGTGGAGAAGTGGGGCCTACCAGGAGATTATAAAGCCCTACCTCTGTCAACTATTAAAATAAGATTTATCTGTTGAACCCAGATCCTCCTTAGATGCACCTACACTGAAAGGGGTGAACATTGCCATCATGGTAAACACATTTATTAAGGAATAACACAAGGTTGGAGAGGGTATCATGCGGTTCTTTAAAAAAAGGATTCCTTTGATGTTCACATATTAAAAAGTCAATTTTTTATATCCTGAATGTACGTATTGTGATATATTTAGGCAGAAAACAGAGTTTGAGTAATCATAGAAACTGGCGCCCCAGTTAACATATTATCAACCAAGTGTTAGTTAAGTTAAATTAAAACATGACTTGGAGAATCAGATGTTATAGAACTGCTGGGGCAGATTGCACTGTCTCAGAAGGGGCGTATAGCGCGCGTCTCTGCAGTTTGGGTCAATCTCCATCTCTTCACAAGATTTTGTGTTACAAAATAACGGTTATGTATGCTGATAAGAGCAGCCTTCATGCGCCAGTTTGGTCTGGTAGTTGATATGGAAGAGGAGAGATTCGATATCCTGGGCCAGCAGATCCTGGTTTACTTCACCTATAGCGGGATGCTAAATGATTCCACTCACGATGAGCAAGTTAATCTTTCTTAGACTGATGGCATAATCCACATCCGTTACTGGTGTTTGAAAAATAAAAATAGGGCTTTCTCCTCCTAGTATATGATTATCAGGTGTTACCACTCCAACCTGCAGCCGCTATAACAAGTCTTTCTGGCCACCAAGTTTTTGTGAGGGACAGAGCTTGAACTTGAGATACAAAAGGGCTTTATAAAGAGGTCCTGGGACCATATCATCAATCTTTTCTTTATCCCCATGTGGCCCTGGATATCAAATTAACTGGACAAAAAAGGTCAAAGTGTCATTAGCCAACCTGCAGAGAAGTCCTCTGAAGGCGTAATGACATCAAGGTGTGGCATACTTTCATCTGACTCCTGTCAATGAGATCTTGCATTTTCACAAATTTGGCTCGCTGAATGATTTAGTCTTCCCACTGAACATCCAGCTGGTGTAATGACTGTTGTTCTGTGATAAACTTTAGCATGGTTGTCAGAATAACGGAAGGACAGAGTCCTGGCTTTCTGTTGAAAAATCAGAAGATTATCGCATCTAACAACCATGATTTGTGATGCACTTGCGGCGTCATTCATCAGTGGGAACAGGGGACCACCTTCCTATTTTGTCCTGGCCAGATATGACATTTAATAGCTGCATAGGAGGTAGTTTCAGATGAAAATAAAAAAGCTGCTGAGGTAGGGTTTGCTGGATTGAGGACCAGTCCTTAAGCTTCTCCCATGTAAAATTTCAAAAAAGAAAACGCTAATTAGGTAGTAATCAACTACCTGAAACTAAACAGAAATGCCAAGAAGTATTTGTACCTGCTACCTCGAATTGATGATGCCCTAGCTTGTTTAGGTGCTAATTATTTTTTGGCTACGGACCTAATATTGAATTATAGAAATTGAGTTTTTGCAGCAGAATAAGAGAAGTGTGCCATAATACTTTCAAAAGGTTATTCCACCCACTCATATGCTGTAAAAGCTAAGTAATGCTCTGGCTATGTTCCAAAGGGCCATGGGCATTATTCTGGGTGATTTCAAGCTGTCATGAGTACTTGTATATCTCACAACATTAATGCCTTTTTGCGGACGTTTTCATAGCAGTTGGCTCATTTGGGGGAGGTATTTCTCCGGATGGCAGAGGCCATCATAAAGGTTCCTCCTCATAAATGCGACTTCTTTAAAGAACAACTAGAGTATCTTGGGTTCACTGTGGGCTCTAGGGTCCTTAGGCCACAACTAGATAAGGTAGAAGCCATCAAAAAGATGTCCCAACCAAGTACTAACCAGGCTTAGTTGTTTATGGGCATGGTCAGGTACTATTGACGCTTTATTCCAAATTATTAGTTGTATTGAATCATCTTTTAAACTTCCAAATAAGTACCCTACCTTTGAATAAATGGAACGTTGTCAGAGCATCTGTGACACTCTCTGGATGGCGTTGATTATTGCACTAGTGTTGCAATATCTGGTTTTTGAGAAGGAGTTCATTGTCCATACAGATACCTCCCTTTCCGCTGTCAGGGTTGTATTATCTCAGTGAGACAATGATGGTGTGGAACATCCGGTTGCCTAGTGTAGCCAAAGCTTAAACGTCATGCGCGGAATTACATTATGACCAAAAAGGAGTGCCAAGCTGTAATCTACTCCTACAAACAGTTCAAATTACACCTTCATGGAGTGATATTTAAGTATGCGACCAATCACGCTTTGTTGCATTGGTTAAAGAAACTTAAATAGCTGGAGGGACGCCTCGCATGGTGGTCACACTCAAGCTCAAACATATGATCTTGAAATAATTCACCAGCTGGGATAAAAGCATTAGAACATTAATTGTTTATTGCGGTTACTGATGATTTCCATAATGGCGGATTTGAGTTACTTGATGTTTGAAAGATGATCAGCGGCAAATAAATGACGAATTACCTCAATTTATTCAGATATTGGATGGAATGAGAGCAGATAATTTCTGGAAAATAGAGAATTGTAAAGGTGGACTAGTGGTGACACATTGATCTTTTTAAAAACCTCTGTCTGACTGGACATTTTAATAAGCGCTCACAAGGCGGTAGATCACAAAAGATTATGCATAAATTAAATTTGTGTGATTATGCTATTATTAGTAATGTATGCACTTTAACGTACTTGGAACGATTTCATGTTGACACCAATGTCAATTATAAAAACCTTTTAGCCAGAAGACCTATTATCGGCTGGTGAAACCCCATTTTTCTTGGCACATGGTATCCATTGATGTCATGGGACCCTTGCCAATGGGTTTGAATCACTATAAGTACATCCTGGTAGCACTAGATCATTTGACAAGGTGGGTAAAGGCATGGACAATAAGAGATTTGGAGGAGGTCACTGCTAGAAAATTCATAATGGAGTACATAATTTAATGCACGCAGCTCACAGCTCATATTTAATGACATCAAGACTAACACCTCGCACATTTAATCTAAGATGATCATGTTAATGGCCATCCGCAGGGTTCTAATAACCCCATACCATCCTGAGTCTAATGGAAAGGTCAATCGGGTTAGTGAAACCTTGTAAATACTTAAGAAGCTGGTGTCATATAAACAATTGGACTGGAGTACCCTCCTTTCCAACTCAGTCTTTGCCTATAACATTAGTTATCACTATTTAACTGGAAAGAGTCTCATTCAGTTGCTTTTTATGAAAGCCACATATCTCTGCCTGCACTACTTTACTCCTGTGTTGAGGATATCAGCATAATAGGTCCACAACACTAAATGATTAATTTGATATCCACGCTTGTCAAGCTCCAAACTGTAGTGTACTCAACAAACCTAGCTAAAAGAAAAAACTATGCTTTAAATAAACTATAGCATAGCGGACCTTTACAGTTCATGAAGGAGATAGTGTCCTTTTCCATGACTAGCATTGGTTTGAATGGTGGAATAAGTTAGATATATATGGCTCAGACCCTTTGAGATAACAGATAAAATGGGTGCTATGCTTACACAATCAAGGACCCTGAGAGTGGTCAAATTTCCGACCAAGCATGCTAAGTTCCTTCAGGAATATAACTATTAGATGCCATATAAAAATAGAAAAATGAGCAATGTCTAAATAAAAATACCAAATAACAAAACTAGAATAAGTAAAGAATACAAAAAGATATAAATGTATATAATAATAAGGATAGTAACATATATCATAAAAAGTAAAGCAGGTAATTTGTCAACCGTTCAACTTCCTCACAATAGCCTTGCCACCTCTTCTTCTTATTGCAGGACTTGTACTTTGATCATCTTAACTCACGCTCCTTTTCTTTATGACGTTTTAGGGCGCATTGGCCTCACTGTGCACTTTGGGGATGTGTG
Organism: Massospora cicadina; assembly: GCA_022478985.1. NCBI lineage: Eukaryota > Fungi > Entomophthoromycota > Entomophthoromycetes > Entomophthorales > Entomophthoraceae > Massospora > Massospora cicadina. Next base: position 193,605 of record JAKSZP010006649.1, on the reverse strand, counting down.
GAGGAGAAGGTGGCTGTTTAAGAGGAGAGGGGGTCAGTACCAGATCAGGCCGTGAAATGCCTACAGGGAGAAAATGTCTTCACGGATATACTGTTAAATGAGGTTGGACTAAAGCCCCAAGGAATCATTCAGGGAGGCGACAAAGAAATTAGGTGATCAAAATGAACAAGATCCTGGGCCAAAAGAAGCAATCCCAAAGCCAGATCTGCTGGTGGTCTTTGAAAATTAGGGAGCATGCGACAAAGGGGGGCTTAGATGTATTAGTCAGCAACTAGTTGCTGGGCAATTATTAGGGGGAAAGGATTCTCTGGCGACAAAAATTCTACAATTAACTTGTTCAGGATGGGATATGCATGTGGAAAGGATGAAGAAGCTGAGTATGGCGCCTGATGGGATTAGCTAAGTGCCGCCCAATGGCACCCCATTACTGAATCCAACTCGCCAGGAGAATAAAGAACTACGTTCCTAATGATTGCCATTATGGGGAGGTACTGGATTGTTTTGTTGGCATCCAGAACCTAAAACAATGAAGAAACACCATAATTTATGAAGTTCAGCCAGTTGTTCTGTAAGTTCATCCCCAGCAAGAAAGAAATGTTTCAGAATTTAAAGAAAGTACCCCTTACCAGATATCTAGCACCCATCGCATAAATTTTATCATCAGGAAAACTGCAAGCCCTCTGGATTAGGCTTGGCAATAGTTGTAGCACTAGATGGCTGAAGCTGTCTGCCAGTAGCCAAGTCGCTTTGTCAAATGAAGTTCCTCTGCTCCGCTCTCCACCCCAGTGTAAATGCACCATGAGACCGCCAAAAGGGGCGTGCAAAAACATAGGATGGCCATTTGACTTGGGGAGGAGGTCCTTTTGAGCCAAAACAGTCTTTTGATTTACTCTGACATCCCATTAATGCTACAAGTGTTGGGGAATTCAGGTAGTAAAACTTGGTCAGGATCATTCACACCTCTGTTGTCCTATGCTCTAAGGAAATCCTTAGGGGCTCAGGGGCTTAGTTGCTTCTGTGAATACAAATACATTATGGAAACTAATAGCTAAAGCTGCATGAATATATCATTCAGTCAAGGGGGGATATAAGGAAATTTGATAAATAATGACTGAACAATAAGCCTAAATAATTGGTGGAATAATATTGGTATTTTTTTCAAATTGAGTTTAGTGCACATAATAATCTAGTACAATTGTATATAAGTTGACAATTTGTGATCTGAACTAGGCAGAATAATTCCAGTTGCAACCTCATATGATGGTGGAGTACCAAGGAGATTATAGTAGCTGAGTAGTTGAGCAGATGGACCAGGAGGTTGCTGAAAAAATGAGTGTAAAAAGGGAAACAAAGAATGGAAGGTAGAGTTTTTTGGTTAGTACCATGTAGCGGATTCTACTGTGTTATAGCTTAAAGGTTAGAAAAGTAGTGGTTCTGTCATTAATAAAAGTTGTTATAGTTGAAGTTTTCTGCATCATTTTATATTTTATAATAAATTGGGAATTTAGATTTCCATATCGCCCTTCCGTTGCATCAGTGGATATTCTCTCCTGTGCAACCCTTCAGAAGATTATATCCAATTCTGCCGAATTTTAATAACCTTATATTCACTACCCTTGACAGAACTTACTTTGGGTAATTATACTATATCTCCAAAGCTTCTTCCATATAGTTATACAGCACATTTTTACAAATATTTGGTTTACATCAACAAAAAGTAGTCATAAAACTATGGTTACTAAAGCCCTAAACTCAAATATCTTTTATTTTTTATAATGCTGCCTACTTAATTTCTCATGACAAGTAGGATGACATTGTAGATAACCATCATCTGAGTAATGAGGCTTGTAACTAACTTGGTATTCTTGATAGTATCTCTTAAGTTATCTTTTTGATCAACTTTGTCAAAATTTTTAATTATTTGAGTCCACCTTTAGCCAACATAACAATCAGATCAAGGATCTTATTCAAATACTCTAGCAACATTACTAGGATTTAACATCCCATAATAACGCTTTGGTACTGAAGGGCCTGAAGGTCACCAAGGACCCCAAAATATAATCATTCTATTGCTACCAAGTCCTGAAGATTCTAACAAACCCTGAAACAAGACACTTAATGATTCAATTTCCACATAAAATTAAAATCATTGTAGATAAATATGCAAGCTCTAAGTAGATGAGTACCGCATAATACCAGAGTATTAAAATTATTTTTTGTACAATATAAATATTTACAGTGCATCTGAAAGCTCACCAACACCTGCATCATGCAGCTCAAAAAAACCTATCAATGTTTTGAAACTCACTCAAGTGACTGTTAACATCAGCTGCTCCTTCAAAGTGCTTAAATTAAAGCTTTACAGAAGCAAGTTGTCTTTAAAAGCCTCAATTACCTCTCTATACCACCATTTTGATGAGATTCAGGAGAACCTAGTAGGATAGAGATAACAATTGGGCCAACATTTCTTTTTGACTATATGTATAGAGATCTTTGAGCCTGCTCTAGTCCATTCTGTTAACACTCTTTCCACTCCAATTTGACTAACTTTATTCTAGTTTCAAGATAAGATTTACTTCAGACAGGAAAGTATTACTTCATACCTGTACACTTAGAAAAAATCGATGGAAGGGGCTAATGACCTTAAGAAGGTGAAGAAAATCCACTCTTGTCTAGATAGCACAGCCTGTTAAATTATGACTCCCCATTTAAAGAACGACGCACTTGAGAACAAGTCTGTACTACCCTAATTTGGAGTTGGTAAGTAATCAGAAATTGGAAAATGTAAAAAAGGCGTTCATGGATATCTGTTTGAACAAAAGAGATGTCCTTAGTAGCTCGCCAGCCTATTCTGTGCCCATGCAAAACCCAGGGTGACTAATAACAGTATCACGTTGAAAGAAGCTTTAATTTCTGCAATCTCCAAGTTAGGGATAATTTTTTGTTGTCCAATTTCACAAAAAAGACCAGAAGAGCAAACTGACTATATTTAGGAAATTAATAAAGCTCTACTTGAGTTTCTTGCATCTACCTTAGGTCTTAAGTCCTCTACATCTGCCTCTCACAGCCATCCTCAATTCCATATTGTCAATAACAGAAGAATCCCAAACCTTTAAGCACTTAATGAAATAGTTTTCAATATACAGACAAGACTAATTGCAAGAGATTCACATAGAAGGCGGGATAAGGACAGTCAGCATGTCGGAGAGGCGCTTCATGCTGACATACTTGTACCTTCTAAGAACATATAGTGACCTCTAGATGATTCTGATGGTGTTGTGCCAGGGGAAAATGACTTGGTTCCTGTTTATAAGAAAGCACCTGATAATGCTTACCCTTTTTCTCAATAAATCAGTAATGTTTCCCACTCTTTAAAATCAGTTTAGTAGTATGGTCACACTTGTCTCTTTTCAAATTCTTAAGGTCCCTGTCCACGCCATAATTGAAAATAGTTTCCCTGAAATGTCATTTAGTCTAAGTCTTTGAATTATATTAAGGTAGCTCTTGGCTTGCCTCACTACATTCTATATGTCACGGTTTGATTACATGAACTCAGTCCATTAGGCCAATTCTTATCTGCCCACTACTTTTGCAAGATGTCCTTGAATACCTTGATCGTTGCACTAGACAATCCAAGTTATGACCTTCATTCTTAACCCAGTTTCTCCATGACTATTCTTCCATTGTGCACTATGATGAAGAGTTCGTATCCTCTCTATTACATTGTATTTCATTGGTTTCTAAAAATCCTGCAATTTTGAGGTGTAGGTCAAAACTCAGGCCTGCCTGCTGGAAGCTAAAGTCATATTGATAAGATACATGTGGGAGATTTTGAGTAAGGATACATCCTCATGCGGTCAATGCCCAAGAAAATACCCATCTATTTGTCCAAGCTGAATAATATATTGCCAATGTCCCAGATCGTGGTGATACCAGGATACATATTGATATTCCCAAATGTCAAAAGCTGGAAATATGAGGCATGGGTAACCCATCCGTCAAGGGTATCCTGATCTGACTGGAATTCAAGATCCTGTTAAATGCTTAACCCATATTGGTTGTGTTGGCCAACCTCACATATCAACCTAGGACTGGGACCTAAGACTCCTGATGCTCATGTTTGCCTAAGATCTGGTAAGAGTATTGATGTCAACTGTAGCTTTAGAAATATAAGGGATTTGGCAATACTCGCCCCAATTGGTAGCAATCATAGATACCTCTATTGGGTGAGAGATCTTCAGAGAACAAAAGAGGAAATAAATAAATTACTAAAAGAATACTCTGACTCTTCTCTACCTTCACGTATGATTTCAGAAAAATGAATGTCATTTTACACCATGTTGAGACTGGGGATGCTCAACCAATCTATTATTGTCCTCACCAAAAGAGTAAGGCTAAAGAAGCTCAGATGGCTGATGCGCTTTAGCAGCTACTTAATCTGGGTTGTTGATGCCTTCCCGTAGTCCATGGCCTCCCCTCTTTTTTTAGTTTAGAAGATGAATGTAATCATCACATATTGATGGACTATCAAAGGCTTAACTCCATTACCAAAATGACAGTTCCCTTTGCCCCAGATCGATGACTCACTTTACGTGCTTGCCTAGTCACAGTCTTTCTCTCTATGGATCTCACTAAATGATACTGGTAATTAGTGCTAGCACTTAAGATCAATCCAAATGCGCTCTCATAGCCAACGACGGTCTATTTGAGCCATTTAGGATGCCCCAGAACCTATTCAACGCGCCTTCCACCTTTCAACGTGCAATGGACGGGATTTTGGGAAACTTAGCTATCTTATGTCCTTTTATGCCTTACTATTATTACTGTATTATCGCAAGCTTTGACAGCCACTTGGAAAATCTCTAGAAAGTCTTTAATCGTCTTAAGAAGTCATCCTAAAGCTTAAGCCTTTAAAGTGATCAATTTTTCAAATCTTAAATGGAATTTTCTCACACAAGGTCACTAAACAGGGTTTTTTTGCCAATCCTGGATAATTCGCCGCCATTTGTAAGATTTTGCACTTCCAGTGCCTCTGGATAATCAAGTGTTCCTGGGTAAGGTGAGTTATTATTATCAGTTCATTCCTTTGTATGCTGACCTATCCTAACCCCTTGTTTACCTTCTACAGAAGTATATGCCTTTTGAGTGACAATCTGAATAAGAATAGAATTTTAATACGCTGAGGACTGTCTTAGTACTAAACCTGTTCTTGTTCATATACATTTTAGCTGGTCATTCTTGCTTTTTACTGAAACTGGTGACGTTGCAGTCAACGCCATCTTAAATTAACATGATTAAGATCAGGTCACTCATCCAATTGCTTACTTTAGCGAGACCCTAAGAAAAGCCAGATAAAATTGATGAGTTACCAAGTGTGAATGCTTGGCTATTTTATTAGGGATCAAAAAGTGTGTCATTACCTATACTTCTTTCTTTCCACTGTCATCACATATCATGTCTTGCTCAGTGCTTGCAGAAAATGAAGGATCTGACCAACCAGTTAGTAATATGCGTACTAAGACTAAATATACAATTTTACAATTGTCCATTGCACAAGAGCAATCCATCAAAATGCCAATGGTTTTTAAGTATTCCTGTGCTGGCCGCTCTAACCCCAAGAGATGACTGACTATTTGTTCTAATCGGCTGTCCTAAATGGTAGAAGTGATCTATGGATATTAAAAAATGCTATTGAAAATGACCAGGACTTTAGGTATAATGAAGGAAACCACTATATTATATCAACAAAAAATGGTCTTATATCAGCCCTTATTAAGAACTAATGTCATATTTAGGGACACACAACCATGAGACACAGGGCATCGAAAAAACTTACAAATGGCTAAAAAATGATGCTATTAAGATCAGATTGTCAAGACTCTCCAGGTGGTTTTAGAGGCTTGTATGACTTATAGTAGTCATAATCAGGCTGCATCTTGGTAATAACAGTTTTTTGTGGCTCTGCCAAGTCCATTTAATATCCTCAGTATTGATGTGTTAGGCCCTTTTCCCAAAGTTTTACATGAGCACCTTTTATCATACCAGCTTTGGACCGTGTTAAGATGGGTCAAAGCAATTTATTGTTTCAGCTGCCACCACAATAGCCACATCCCTATTCCTTATCTAATTTACTTTCACTAAAAATAGATTTATATAAAAACTATACTTTCAAACAATAGTCTAAAAATCATTTCAAAAGTATCTCAAGAACTTATTTTACTTTTTGGGACTAATCAAAAGCTTAACGCCCCCTATAACCTTCAACTAATAAAAAACTGAATGCGCTAACAGGAAATTTGTTTCTATCTTGCAGAAGTCTCCGCCTTTGACATTAAACTCTGGAATTACTATTTTCCAGCCCTTTTCTTGCTTAATAGATAAATTACCATCAAATAATCAAAAGATCCCCTTTTTAAGCTCTGTTCTTATTTACGCTTAGCATTGACTTACAGCTGCACAGGTTGGTTACATTTAATATAAAGTAAATAGAACTTTATGAAGACTGAAACTTAAATAAGATGATAAGGATATTTTTATTATATAAGACTATCATAATAACGTAACAAGCTAGATAAAAAAGATAGCTATAAAGTTGCAACTCCCATAGATTAAAAACAGCATTGAGTAAAACTGAGAAGAAAATAATTACTTTAAAATTAGTTATAACTTTTGGCCTAAATTATTAAATTAAAATCTTAGAATTTATTTTACGCTGGCATGGGTAATAGAGAAGTAATAAAAAGGGAAACTCAAATTTACACCGCCATAAGGTTTAGTAAATTAAACTTAAGTATATTGGGATATTATAATGGTGTTGGAAAAAGGCTTCGTAGCTAATTGGTAAAGCGCTTAGTTGGGGAAGCTGGTGACCTGGGTTCGAAGCCCCATTGTGATCATGTACTTTAGGCCTTGGGTTGGGACCATCTAGTACTAAAAAAAAATAATGGTGTTGGAAGAATTTGAACTTTAAAACTATGCTTGTCATAGCCCAGAAAAAAATGGTAGAAATTTAATCCTATTGACTAATAGTTACATATAAAATGGGCACAAAAGCAAGATGATCCACAATAACCTAATCTAGTGGATTAACATAAAGGCAATCTGTTACAACCTAATTCAACAGATTGACATTGGCGTCAAGGCTGAGGATTTAAGACCTTCAGCTAAAACAAGGATATAATAAAAAAAGTATAAATAATTGGTTGGTCAAACAAATCCCCATATTCCCCCCGCTTGACCAAACATGTAAACACAAAAAGATGAGCGGGGGTCAGATACTCCTATGAATAACGAGCTTGTAAGGCCTGGTAACACATATATAAAGTAATTATTTAAGGCTTCTTGAAGTTCACTGGGTAAGTGTGGGTGACCACTAAAAAAAATTTTCTGGTGAGGATGGACAGTAAAAGAGCAAGCAAAGGGATCCATTTTGGATTATCATATTAATAGAAGATTTATCATACAAACCATTGTGAATTGTAAAGTAGCATCTGTTACAATGAGGGCTTTTCAGCCTAGTTCATTAGTATAATTTATACAGCGTTAAGTGAAATAACATTAGACTTAAGAATTTATTTAGGTAAATTCAAAGTACTTTGGCAACCTTTATGATATTAAATAAGAATAATTTCTTCACTTTTCTCAACATATGCAATTATGGAAGTTTAATCTCTTGGGCTCCAGCTTGTTGTTAGATTAATCTCTATTGGCATTGGAAGCTATGTAGGCATAGTATACAAATTGTCAAATATAAGTATGATGCATACCTTAGAAACAAGAGAATTTGCAGAGTTAATTCTAATTGTAAGGGCCAATCATTGTGGCCTCATCCCTCATTGGAGAAGCAACCTCAGTTGTATCAATATAATCTTTAGTAACTGCACCCACCAGGTCACTTTCATCATCATGGGTTTTAATATAGTATAATAGACCCTGTTGTATCCCTATATCCAAAGTAATTTCCCAAAAGTTTGCTTCAAGACCAATTTTCTCTTGAAAAAGGTACCAATAAATAGCTGAAAATTGTCATGAGATAAAACAATGACCAGAGCAGACAGCACTCTAGTACCAAAATTCAGCTGCAAGAAACTTTATGATCATAGTGAGATAGCAGCGTTAGGTCCCACAGTTTATAGTTTTTAATGGTTAGTCAATATCAGTAATCAATTTCTTCACTAACTTCATAAAAATATATTAATGGCCCCCATTTAAACAATTATCCAAACTATAATTTTGTACACACTAAAATTCACATAAGAACACTCAGTGTGATTATCTAAGCTGATAAGATTATAAGTATCAAGGGTATATTCTTGACTCAAGTAATTAAATAATAATGTTTACCTGTGGCCACAGAGGCAAGTTGAACTGTTGGTTATATTCCCATCAGAAGTTCTGCCATTGATTCCATGTTCATCAAGTAAATCATTATATAGGTTTTTTGAACTTTTATCAGAAGTAGCTGTCCTTATTCTATTCTGTTGGAGCATTTCAAAATTCCTTTATTGTGATAAAGGACATATATATAAAGACCTGACTCTTTCTTGAACTGTTTAGTAGTAGGGGCACCAAAAGTAATGGTGAAGAGGCAAAGGTAGTTCACAATTTCATTTATAGTGATATTAGAGTTTTATATGAGTAGCATAGCCCAATACAACTCTTTGGGAGGCTCGCAGGCATGGCAGAAAGTGCTCTGAGTGGCATAATAACTATAATCTTGGTATCATACAAAACCTGTGTGGTTAGTAGTAATAGAGGTCAGAAAAAACTAAAACTTCTTCTTAATGATTAAAGTTATTAGACATGAAGGTGGTTCACCATCCTGTCATCAGTTTCCCCCTCAATCAAAAATAATGTTTTTGGTGATAAGATAAGGCATACTAGCTTTGTATACTTTTGCAAGTCAATCCCTGATTATAATGGTCCAATAAGTTCATTAGCATTACCAGCTTGGTCTGTTTATTGTTGTTTCCCATAGTAAAGTAAAAATAAGATTATGAAGGTACATATATTCTCATACCTGCAAATTTGGGCAGGTTAGTAGGGTAACAAGAGTTACACTGAAAAATCCTCAGAGAAATCAATAATTGCCTTGCAAGGGGTTGAACTAACAGAAGCAGCAGCCACTGCGGCAGGGGAAGCAGTAGTAAGGCTAGGAATAGCAGAGGGTAAGAATATGATGGTCAATACGTTAGGCAAGTTGTCCACAAATGCTTTCAGGGAATTGTTAGGAGTAGAATATGAGGAAATATCTTAACTATGCATTTGTCTAAATTTACAGGTGGTGATTTAACATCTTAGAGAAGTTGCTTTGATAAATTAGAATGGCGCCCTTTCACCATAAATTTTGGTTGACTTTTTCCTGTTTCTAAAAAACTTAATCAATTGAGAGTTTAAGCTCTTAATTTCTATGTACTTGGGATTGATGAATGATAGTAAAATTTTTAGCCCTTAATATGGATCAGTGATAGAGGAGACTTCTCCTCTCATGGATAATTCATATCTATCAAGCGACTTGAGGTTGTAGGGTTTTATATCCTTGTTTTCTGTTTCAGGATGGACATTTGAAATAAAGCATTGGAAAATAGGACAAGAGACTATAATCAATTGACCTTTTTAATCTGGTTCATTATAAGGGATAAATGGTGGGTCACCATGACAATGATCATCAAAGTATGACATTTTTGCGTTTGATAATAGAGGATGGAGTACCAAATTTGGCCCTTGTAGTGAGCACCAAATGTTGTAATTAGAGCTTATATCAACTTGAACCTGCACAGGTCATTTTTTTTATACTTAAACAAAGGAAACTGTATGAAGACAGCAACACTTTAATGTTATAAGTACTTTTTCATCCAAGATCTTTATGTAATAGCTTAAACAAGCCATGAAAAAGATCCCTTCAAAAAATTCAACTCCCATAATTATATTTCACACTGATAAATACCAGGCGCTCCATAAACACTATAATTTTTGGGACCATTGTCCTTGAATTAAGGGGATAAAAATAAAGAGATTACTTTTTATGCTGGAGTGTGTGCAAGAGAGAGAATAGGATGATAATAAAAAGAAATTATGAATTTACACATCTATTAACTTAAGTATATTAATAGCAGTGAATTTAGGTATATCTCTTGCATAAAGAAAACTTTTTAACCTTGATACCTGTCCTTTTTATGGCCCAGGATAAAATGATAGGATTTTAGTCATATTAATTATTATTTAGATATCAAATTAGTTAGTGAGCAAGGAGATTCACCATAACACAATCTATTGATTAACATGGGTGCTGAGGTAATCCGTTGTAATCTAATTCACCAGTTTGTCATTAGCGTCAAGGCCCAAGGAATCACGATTTTCGTCTAACATGAGGATAAAAAGAAATAAAGATTGAATTTTTGATCAGACCAAATCACTACATGCTCTATATGGGCGTACCACATGGTTGCCTTGTGAGTTCAACCCCTGCCCAATTCCTTGCTATCTATAAAGCTCTAGCTTGATAATGAGGGCCTTAGCTGATAAGATTATTTAGCTTTAAGCGCTCTCAACTTAGGGAAATGTTACCTCTACATAAAAGTAGATATCATGCTCCAACTTTGGCTGACCCTCCTTACTGACATTAAAGTTAGGTGACCTAAACCTATTTTATCATTATCAACCTGGAGGTTGACAAAAAAGCCTAAAATTAATTGTTACAGACTCTACCAGGTCATTTCAGTTTAAAATTAAAAAACTTTATTGTTGACATTACTCAATAAAAGGTGGTAAACTAAGTTTCATGGTCAGTTCCTACAGCATTATTTCCCTCTGATAAAACACTGAGGGAGGGTTGTTGAGATTTGGGTTATTATGCGAGTCAAGATCAATACTCCTGAATTAACCTTAATAAGTCGATTCTTGAGCCCTTACAATTAAAAATGTCATGAAGGCACCAATAGGAACTTTTCAGAAAGCATTATGCGCACAGGAATCATTGAAGATGCCATCTGGAATTGCACCTCTGCTTCAGAAATTAAAAACAACTTTCAAAAATGAATTCATAAGGATTAATCCAATGAAGGATATGAGGGCATCAGCTAGGTGGTTAATCTGGAAGAAAGTAAAACCATGGTTTTATAGAGTCATGGAGTCCTATCAGAATCATATCTTAATCACCCTATAAGTATCTTTCTTTATCCAAAGAAATAGTATTTACCACATCTTTTTATCTTTATTGACCTCTCCACTAGTTTAACAGCTTCAAGACCCGTTTTAAGTCTCATCTTACAGTCAAGAGAGCAGATAAGCTTACGGTAATGTCTGCATCAAAATTATATTGGATGTAAAAGACTTTTTTCCATGATTTTGAGAATGGTTTGTCCCCTTTTGAGGAGTTGATCTTGATTACTGATATCCTTATGAAATGCTTGGCATAAAGTTTTCAACTTTGACCAATTATATTTTGGCAAAACGATGATAATAATTGAGGATTTAATAGCCATCATTCTGGAGTTAAGGTGAACTCAGCCTTAAGAGTGGAAGCCATCCATCCCTCATCAAGGGTATGACCCATGTCAAAATTCTGATATGACTGGACAATAAGCCCTAAGTCGTTATGGCAGAATGGGTAGAATCCGCTGAGCCTGAGTATAAGTATGAATATCTGAGCGCCTTATGATGAGGCGATTTTGGGTGAATTATAATGTTAGATTGGCTCTGAATTAGGCAATAAGGTAATGTCAACAAATGACAAAGAATGAGATGTCAATGTATAATGTATGTTGAGTGGATCACCGCAAATTAAGACGATCATCAATTCTATAAATGATGAACTCTGCTGGAACCAGTGAGATGTGGTGGAACGAATTACTAAGCAGAATGGTTGGTAAAAACTGAAGTTTCTGAGATAAGCGATATGAAATTATTGAAGAAGGAGTTTGTTAATAGTTTAGAAGCTAGCAGAACAGTGAGGATCTACTGTATTGAATAAATTTAAACAAAAAATGTGTCGTTAGAGCAATTACTCTATTTTATTGAAAGTTTATTACTTTGTTCTGAGAACACTTTTCATATCATCAGTCCTATTGCTCAGTGGGCTGAACCCTGCGCAAAACCCCGTCAGCGTATATCCTATATGCCGCTGAATTTATAATAGTAGTGCTCATTACAGGGGGCTCATGGATTAATCACATAAAATGATAAATTCTTCATTCTACAACCATATTGCATCAGGCTTGCTTTGACAAGGTGTATTCACGTCATGTTGCACCTATTGAATATGCAAAACTCAAGATTGCCTTGGATGCTTTGCTCCAATGAAAGGAGGAGTTTCTACTGGAGGTTTGTATTATAGCTGTCTCTGTTTGATCGTGATGGGAACATTCATGGATTAAGCAATTTGCGTTTGCAGTAGAAGGAGCTTCAGATCAGCGTATAGCAAAATTATTAATATTCACCTTAAATTTTGGTAGCGCTGACCAAGTTACTTGCAATTTTCTAAACAGTTCCATTACCAATCAAGAAGTGAAGGAAACTGTACTGTGGTTGTTTGGCAGAACCGTGAATATGGCATAGCGGAAGGCTGAGTTCTTAAGCAACAGGTTTTAGCATAATGAAACCCTCACCGCATTTACTGATCAACTTATGGCAGAAGCCCATGTGTTAACTGGGGCAGGGGTTTTAGATGAAGCTGATGTGTGCATTACAATGACTTCTGCAGTGAAGCCATACCAGAGGCTTTACAATGTCCTGGCTCAATACTTTGAGAATGAAGTACACTTGACTAAAATCATTTTAATTATATGCCGTCTATATGCCACCTTTTTCTACTCAATATAGAGAAGAAGCCTACTGACTCTGCTGCTAGACTTTCTTATTTGGGGGAAGTATCTCGCCATGTTTAGTGTTTGTTTAGTAAACCCCAGCCTTATTATCACCATGCGCCTCACTCCCAACAAAGTTTCAATCAGCAGTTCAACTATTAGGTGAAGCCTATTTACATCACTCACCTCTGTATAACTTTTGGTGTGGCCCATCTTACAACAATCAAGGACACAGGTACTATGGGGTCAATTGTTTTAAGTGTAGTCGCTATGGGCACCTGGCAAGAGGTTGCCCCAATTGTTGGGTCCATTACCTATTGCATGATCAGTAAAATCAAGGAAATTTAGAGCAGAGTCGAGGCAGGACTCTCTACCTCAGCTATCTCAACCCAAAACGTCCCACCTGCACCTATCCTCATACATTCAGCGAAATTTCTCAGTATGACAACGCATTCCTATATTAGCAGCCAGTGGAGGGGTGAATGTACTGACATGAGTGCACGTCAAGGGCATGGCGAAAGAAGGACGCTAGGAGCAACCAAAGCCTTATGCCTGTCAAATGCTTGACCAACTTTCTGCAGATGAACTGGATCCATCTACATATGCGCCTCTTCTAGAAGGGGTAAACGCTGCTCTCCATGTGGATGCTATTGTGAAAGAGCACCCTAAAGTCAGGGAGGGTATTATGAGCTTTCTGAAGAAGAGAGACTCGTTAAATGCTCACGTTGTAAACAAACAGAATTCATTCCTACCCTAATTGTTCATACTTTGACATTGTCAGAGCGAAAATCTGAGTCTGTTCTATAATTGATACATGCGCTCCAGTTAATGTAGTGTCCATAAAGTTTGTGGCGAAGTTGGCAATAAAGCCTGATGTGGAGCATCGTATAGTGTATGGAACTGTGGGCGTGGAAAGCACATTCTCTGAAGGAGTGTACACCGAGATACCCTTGTAGTTTGGGTCAATTGTCATTGTAGCCCCGGAGATAGTGCTACCAAACAATAGCTATGACCTGTTAATTGGAACTGCTTTTATGCAACACTTCAGGGCTGTTGTTGATATGACGGCGCAGACCTTTGATTTTCTGGGGCAGCGGATCTCCATCTACTTCACCTCCAGCGGAATTCTGAAGGATCCAGTACATATGTGTCATATTAACCTTGCATATGATGAAGTGATTTCAGTGAGTTACCATTGATTAATGTGCTATCCTGGGCCCTCACCCATCAAATATGTGAATATCAAGGGCTACCGCTTAGAGCTTCTGGCCTTATATCCATCCCCTCTGGACACCAAGTAATAATAAACACCGACTTATAGGTGGAAGTGCCTGCTGGGCTTTATAAGGAGGTCATTGGGCTCTATCAGCAATCACGGCTTGAGCCCCACATAGCCCCAGGCATGATACTTCTGGGGCATGGGGAGATCAAGGTCTTTGTAGCGAATCTTAAGAACAAACTGATGAAAATCTGCTGGCACAAATAGTGAAAGATTTATAATTGATCCCCGTTGAAGAGTTTCTCAAGGTTCATGAGTTTGGCTTGCTGGATTTATTTTGGTCTTCCCGTCAAACTTCAGTTCAGTGTAATGGCAGTTGTACCACGTGAAAATTTTATGGAGTTATTGGAAGACTAGAAAGATCAGGCGGAGGTTTTAATTCAAAATTTACAAGAAATATTTGCTGTTGAAGATCATGATTTAGGGTGTGTGCAGGGAGTGGTCCATCGAATGGACACTGGGGTTGATCATCCCCCTGTCAGATCTTGGCTGATCTGCCAGTCTAAGCAGCCAAGGAGGTAGTAACTAAGATGAAAAAAGTTACTCAAGCAAGGAATGCTCAAATTATCAAAGAGTCTGTGAACTTCACCTGTTCTGATTGCAAAAAAAGGTGGAAAGCACCAGCTATGTAGTAATAGATTACCAGAAGCTCAATAGTATCATCAAGAAGGACTCATACCCCTTGCCACGGATCAATGATGCTTTGGATTGGTTAGTGGGAGCTTGTTACTTTTCCACAATAGATTTGGTATTTGGTTGTTGGAAAATTGAGTTTCCTGCGGTGGAACAGGAGTAATGTACATAATCACATTCAAGGGGCTTTTTCAACTGACCCATATGCCCCAAGGGCTATGTAACGCCCCAGCTATGTTCTATTGGGAGATGGACACTATTTTGGCGATCTTAAGTTGTCCTGTTTCCTTGTGTACCTCGACAACATCAATCTATTTTCCCATATGTCTTCCATGCACCTTAATTTTTTGTAGGAAGTACTCCGCCAGCTGGCTGAGGCCAACATTATGAGTAAACCCAGAAAATGTCACTTTTTCAAAAATCAGTTGGAGTACCTTGGCTTTGTGGTTGATGCAACAGGGTTGAATCCTCAGCCAGCCAAGGTGGAGGCTATCTGTAAGCTGACTACGCCAAACAGTAAGCGGGACATTCAGGTATTTTTGGGGATGGTCAGCTACTACCACAGCTTCATACCCAACTTTATATCTAAGGGAGGACCGCTATTTGAGTTTAATAAAAAAGGATGCTGTGTTCAAATGGATGTAATTCTGTCAACACACTTTTGACACACTTTGGATGGTATTAATTTATGCACTAGTGCTACTTTACCAAAATTATGATAAAGAGTTTCTTCATCAGATTGATTCATCACTTTCCGCCGTTGTAACAGTTCTATTGCAAAATGATGAGGAGGAGGACATCCCGTTGCTTACTGCAGTCAATTTCTGAACTGCCATGAGCGTAATTACACCATGAATAAGCGGAAGTGTTTAGCAGTGATCTACACATATAAGCAATTCAGGGTATATTTTCATGGGTAAAGGGTAAAGTTGTAATGGATCATGCGTTGTTACGCTGGTTGATGAACCTAATAGAGCCTGAGGGGCGTCTAGCCCAATGGGCCCTAAGGCTGCAGGCTTATGACTTTGAGTGCTTTGCTGAACCAGAGTAAAACAAGAAACGCCAATTGCTTATCAAGATTGCCATCCATTGCTGTTACAGCAGATCTCAGTAATGTAATGTTTAACAAGATGCTCAGTGGGAAATACAATGATGAACTGCCACAAGTCATTAAGATAGATGGAATAATGGCCAATACGTTCCTAAGAAATGGTAAATTATTCAAGTGGATAGGGGACATCCATAATATCCTAAGACCTTTTGCACGCCCAAATATTATTATGAGTGCTCACCGAGCAGTCAGACACAGTAGAGTATGCAAGGCCCTAGAAATGTTGCAATCGCAGTACTACTAGGAAACTATGCAATTTGACGTGCTTGAAACAATCTCCTGTTGCCACCAGTGCCAAGAGAGAAGTCAATTCAACATAAGACTTCACACCAGTTAGTGAAACCTCAATTTGCTTGGCATATTGTTTCTATTAATTTGGTGGGGCCTCTGCCAACTGGAGCAAACTGGTTTAAGTATAAACAGGTGGCGATTGACCACTTAACCAGGTAGGTTGAGGCACGGGCAATATGCAATTTGGGGGTGGTCACAGTGGCTAAGTTTGTGATGGAGTATATAATCTAGTGACACGGTTTTCCTCAGTTCATCCTTACTGATAATGGAACCAACTTCACCTCCCATATTTTACCCAAGCCTAACAAACTTATGGTCATCCGCAGGGTTCTGACTACCTTATCGCCCAAAATCTAATGGTATGGTTGAACGGGTCAATGGGACACTGGTGAATATACTTTGGAAGCTGGTAACAAATAGACCCTCTGATCAGAGTACTCTCCTTTCCACCGCTGTCTTCACGTACAACAACAGTTATCACTTGGCAACAGGGAAGAGTCACTTCCACTTATTATATGGTGGCACCCTTGCTCTACCTGCACTACTCTATGCCTGTGTGTAAGATACCGGCGGAATGGATCCTCAGCGCTCCTTGACCAACTTAACAAATATGCTGATTAAGCTGCAAACTGAAGTGTACTTTTTCAGTTTAGCCAATAAGTTAAAGAACCAGGCTTATGATCAGGTATGGTATAGTGGGATAGCTCAGTTCAAAGAGGGTGACCTGGTTCTTTTCCATGATCAACATGGGTTTGGGCGGAAGCACAAATTGTCCAGCATCTTGATTAGGCCTTTTGAAATAATTGAGAAAATTGGTGAAAATGCTTAAAATATCAAGGACTCTTCAAGTGGTCAGATCATTAACTGCTTTCACGCAAAGTTCCTAAGGCGTATAAGCAATAAGAGCCTTATCATTAAATCAAGGGGGGTAATGTTGCAATTCTAATATGATTGGATGATAAGCTTTAAGTTGTTACTGCAGAATGGATAGAATTTTTTAAGCCTGACTATGAGTACAATTATTTGAGCGCCTTATGATAAGGGTTATTGGGTGAATGATAATATTTAATCTCCTCTTAATTAGGCAATAAGTGTATTGGCAATGAACAAAAATAGTAAAATGTTGACATATGATGGATGTTGAGTGGATTGCTTCAAATTAAGAGATCGTGAATTTAATAAATGATGAACTCTACTGGAACCAATGAAATGCAGCATAACGAATTACTAAGCAGAATGGTCAGTATTGATCAAAGTTGCTGAGATATCAGTGTGATGGGATGATTGAGTAAGGAGGTTTGAATAGTTTAGAAGCAAGAAGAACAATGAGGATCCGCTGTATTTATTATATTATATAAAGAGAGTGTTGTTGGAGCAATTTTTATATCAACATTAGAAGTTTATTACATTGTTTTATGGTCAATGATCAACATATTGCTGGTCCTAATGCTCAGTGGGCTGAACCCTGCGTAAAACCACTTCAGCCTATCTCCAAGATACTGCCAAATTTATAACACCTCACTTCCACTATCTCTCCAACAGTAGTGCTCAGAAGACATTTCTATTTTGCAAAAGGTATGTAGCATCCTGTTTGGAAAAATGATCTCAGTGGGGACCCTTACAATAAAGTTCTGATTATTAATAGTACAGTGGGCTTTTAGTCTAGCTAGTATGGCCTCCCACAACATATTTCCAACTATCAATTTCTGTATGGCCTATTTAAAATCGTTCAAATTAACTTAACTTGATATTAATTTACCTAAGAAAGGTGAACTCAGGGATGGACCAGAATCATAAACTCTTAGGCAAAAAGGGGTCACATCATACTTGAAAGTGTTGATCCATTGTATTATATTTCTGGCATTGTCTTCGGTTAAAACAATGGTTTGGAATTATTATCCAAATGTTTTTCAGGAAGTTTTCACTATTCAGCTCAAAGACTACTTTTTGGATCAACACTTTTTTCATTATAGTAGACTTTAACAAATGATTAGAATTGTCTCAAAGATGTAAAGATAAGATAACAACTAAGAGCAGGGTAATTCCTGTAGTGTAAAGTCCAAAATTCTTTAGATTAAAAAGAAACAATATTTCTAAGATTGGCTTGGATATATTACTAAGAAGATACCCTGATATCCCCTCAACTAGTATTTTAATTAACTTAAAGCAGATAATCTGTGATCTTCGTAATTTTCTTACGTTGATAATCCCAGGATTGCATCAATCTGATATGTCCAGATTAAATTGAAGGAATTTAAGGTGGAAGTACAGATTGCATCTGGGTAAATTTATCAGATTAGCTGATTCTATTACTAGGGGTATCCAATTATGATCCTATTTAATTAATTGCCAACTTGTTATCAATCAATTAAGAACTAAGGATTTAACCCTGCTTTGTTCTTAGATAAACAAACCCTAAGTACTTGACCTCCTGTCAAGATTGACGCAGGTAAGGCCCCATTTAGATAGTTTTATCAGGATTTGATAGGCTTATAAAATTTTAGTGACAAAGTGTAGATTCTCTATTTAGTGCATTCTTGCGTCATAATGGAACATCATAATCTCCTTAATATGGGCATCCTGTAGAAGAAATGCTTTACCTTATTAAATGCAGTTATGATTTTAATGAGTCCACAAAGTATGTTCTTGCTTATATTAAATGTTGTATTATGTGTTCTCATTCTAAATCTGATAGAATATGTCTAAATGGTATTCTGAACCCCCTTTAACAATTAAAGTTCCATGGACCTCAAATTTGTAGATTTCATTGTAGGTTGCCAATGTCTCAGGAATACAATGCGGTCATTTTAGTGAAAAATTGCTTCAAAAAATATGCCATCATACTTCATGATCTCAAAATATAACAGCTGAAGAGATAAAGCGGCTGTTTTTGCCCAATGATTTTTTTGATTTTCCCAGAAGTTTATCTTTGATAGAGGTCCTCAGTTTATCTAAAGATTCTGGTAAGCATTTTGCGACATGCTTAAGATAAAACCTATAGATCATTGACATATTAACCTTAGTCAGATGGCCAAAAGGATAAACAAATCAGTCGTGGAGAAGTATCTCCAATGTTATGCTGCCATCTCCAATGACACATGAGTAGTTGACCTTCCTTTGGTCTAGTCTTTATATATTAACTCCTTACATTCATCAATATAAATACTTGAATGTACGCCAACTTGTGATAAAATCCTAGGATTTACCTTTAGACCTAAAGTATGTAGAAAAAATCTAGCAGCGGACAGCTTTTTTAAGCACTTCCAAAATGTGATGCTCTTGTTCCAGAAACATTTGTTTAATTAATAAATATAAAAAGTTGTTGCTGAAAAGAAATGCCTTGCGACCCTGAACTACCAAGTAGGTGATCAGGTTACAGCTGATACAAAATATTTGCACCCCATAGAGTCAGCCATAAGTTGGCTTGCAAGCAAACATGTCTCTTCCATGTCACCCAGGTCTTTATAGATTATCATTTCACATAACTTCCTTCACACTGAAAAATTTAAGGCCTCCATTTATGCATCATAACACCTCTCCTAGTAAAATAAATTAGACATAATAGGTTGAGCCTATTCTGGTAGAAGGTGCCCCAATTTGAATTGGAAAAGACCTTGGACTCTTGGCAGGTTAAGCGCAGGGTACATTCTTTATTGTATATGAAAAGGGTTTCCCGCTTATGATAATATCTAGCTTCCTTTAGAGCTTTGTAAACTGCGACGAGATGATTGCTGATTAATACAAAAACCTTAAATTTTCTGTCTCCATAATGAATTTTATTTCAGCCCTCAAGTTACCATTTCTAATAAGGAATACACGTTGACTTAGGCCCCCAAGGGGATTGTGAACCCAGTTCTTAGGTAAAAGGTAGTGTAAGGTTCCAGTATTTAGCTATCAAGCTATATAGAACCTGCACACCTTAATAATCAAGAAGGGAGTCAAACCTTGGGTTACCTTCTTGCTAACATGCTAGTATGGAATAGTCTAGACAAGAGATGGGTATCATTTTTCCTATCTCATTTGCCATTTTTAATCCCACAGTGCAATTTTTCAGGCCAAAAACAACCATCATCAATGATACTAGATCTGAAATTGAAGAGAAGTCAGGTTTACATAGATTCTGGAATGCTTATTAAAAATTGTTGTAAGGACTAAACCTGTCACAGAGCCAGCTAATAAATTTAGCACTAGCATGTCAATCATGGTTAGTGAATACACAGAATGCCAGGGGAAAGCCATACATACATCCTGACATCTTATAAGAAGGGAAACAACTTCAGGATGGTAGCTGACAATCACTGTTGCCACCATACCTATTAACATCCATGCTGTGGACGCCATGGCAACAACATATTCCGCCGCAGTTATTTCTTTTGGGCGAACAGGGAGACTAAATTTTTGCTGTTGTGTCATGGGTTGCCAAGCGCATGGAGAAGCTTTTAAAACTTTGCCCTCTAAGGAGAAAAATCTCCAACAGCCTTAGTTTTCTGATGCCAGACTGCTTAAGGTGGGTATATCATCAGAAGGCCACTAAAACGATACCTTAATTTAAGAATGTGAGGGCAGCAACGTTTTAATGATGGCCACTATCCCAGGCATTCTTTAAATAAGGGGAACTTGGCACCTAGTGGACAGCAGCTATAACAAGCAATAAAATTTAATTAATAACTCTTTGTGTGAAATTTATTATTCAAAAAATTAAAATATTGACCAACAACCATAACTGTGAAGGATGTTGACTTAAGTGCTAAGGGATTGGAGATAATTATAAATTTTATAAAAAAGGGTAGTGTGATTCTATACAATTCTGGCAGATTAGTTTTTCACTAATAATTTTATGTTGGACCAATATCATGCTGGCCAGACAACTCTTGCTCAAATTTTTCCACCAGATTATCCCTTCTAGCGTTATTCCGCTTGACAGATAGTTAATGCTCTGTCAAATGGGCAAAAAGATGCACCCATGGTCTGGCCACATAGGGGAGATTCAATTGAGTATTTGATAGATTTACCGCCCTCAAACCTCCTGGGGTTGGACCCGCCTCTTTTTATGGAAGGGAATCACACTGGCGGGGTTGTTAAACCCAATCTTACCACAGATTGCCCAATTAGCTAAGCCTCTATCTGTTTAACTTAATGGTCCCCTCATCAGAAACCAAAGTTGTTGCAGGGGAGAGATGCTCACCACACCTGCTGGATGTGGGCTCCACCACTACCACCTCCACACACCCCTGATCATCTGCAATAAACTCTTGGGAGCAAGGTAAAGGGGAAATGGGGCAACTTTGAGAGGTTACGCTTTCACCCAACTCTTATCCACCACATGAGCAAAATCGCTTTAGGTCACAAGAGGGACGGCCACCATCTTCACTCCCATTTTTCATGCAAAACTAAACACTTTTGGTTGAGTTGCAGAGAGCTTCACCAGACTTTCAAAACCCTATTCAAAAAAGAGGGCCAAAAGAGGCGCTCTAATTCAATTGACAACTTACTTGGGATATCTCCTGGTTATTTAAATTCATCAAACAAACTCCATTTACTCTCTAAAAAAAATTGTTCGAGGTAGGTCGACCTTGGGACAAATATACCAAACCGAAAATTTTTCTACCCAGTACAGGTTTCGAACCTTCAAAACTGCACTAGGGGTGGAAGCAGTTTTAACCACTCAACGCACCTTTCTCCCTTTACTCTCTATATCAAGCAGAAAAGGTAGGTGGAAGTAGTTAATAAAATTAATTTTAGATAGATCCTAAAATGTAACTCTTTTTAAAAGGGGATAAAATCCTTCCAATAAAATAAAGTCAATCATATCTGATAGTAACTATATTTTGGATTGCCCATTTAAAACCCCCATGTAAATGTATTGATAATAAAATTATTTAAATTTGGCAAATTGTTGTTTGTTTAAGCCTCCCCTCTCTTCTCATCCCTAAAGCCCATCACCCTGCTAATTAGAGCATGATGGGTTATTTGTTTCTTCTTACCACTGATTTTAGCTCAAGTAAGGAACCATTAAATCTAATACAGTGAATATAATTTTTTATTCAAAAATACATCACCTGTTATAATAAAGAAGGATCCATGGAAGGGTCAGCTTATTAGCACAGTTGAAGACCGATCTTTATAGGTATAATCATATCCAAAACTTTAATAATGGTACCTCTAACCCTCATTGAATCCCGCACCTTCTAACTAGTTCCTAATATCTAACATTACTTCATCAATCCACATCACTCAACCTTAATTTAAAGGGCCTTCTCAGTAGGCTGTGCCTGTTATTGTGTTTGCTTAATTACCCACATTAAAGGCCAGCTTTTCTCTTGCCATGTTCTTTTCTCAACACCCTACCTCAATCCATTAAAGCTAATAATGCATTATAGTAAGGACTGATCACCTTACCTAATG
This sequence comes from Massospora cicadina, assembly GCA_022478985.1. Lineage (NCBI taxonomy): Eukaryota > Fungi > Entomophthoromycota > Entomophthoromycetes > Entomophthorales > Entomophthoraceae > Massospora > Massospora cicadina. The sequence continues at coordinate 171,083 of JAKSZP010006649.1, read as the reverse complement.
GTTTATGCAGACTCCATTCCTGATTAGACTGATAAAACCACAAAAATATTTTTTATCAGTAAATACTCATGAGTCTTAGCTCTTATTAAGTTTTGTTGTAATATAATGGTCAAAATTTTACTTATAAGGTATTTAGAATCTTAAAATTGCAATGGATGCCTGACAGATTTTCTATGTTCATATCAACCCTTCTAATAATGGTGCAGTAGAATTTTATAATGAATATAGGTTCCATACATTCAAAATTTGGAAAACAATGACTACTTTTATTGGATCTTAATCATAATAGTTCTCTCATGGCCTACCAATATATATTAGATGCTAAAAATCTATACTTTCAAAACATTATAGGGAAATAAATCCTGGAATTCCTGCTTTACTTGTGAAAGAATCACCTTATGCAAACAAGGATTTTAGGAAAGCTCTGAAAAATTTATACCTTCCTTTAAATCAATTTCAATTTGATGCAATAACTAACATAGCTAAGACCTTGATTAAAAACGGACATGAAGCAAATGAAGTTAAATGCTTACTGCTATTATATAACTCAAATCAATTTTTGTTTTTATCATATTTCTCAAGAAAAGAATCATAATGAGAGTCATTTGGAAAGGGTAGTTTTTAACCTATCTTAGTAGTGATTATTTTTATATTCTTTACCTATTGGTTTGAGCATCATTCTTTAATATGGATAATTTTTACAAAGATCCACTTTAAGGTATTTAAAAGGGTGATTTTTGATATCTAAAAACTTAGATACCTTAGTATAACCTTGAGGAAAAAACAATAAGCATTTTATCCAATTCAACTAAAATATAAATTTTAAACGCTATCTTGGAGGCTCTTAAGGTAGCTATGGTTTTTTATTTAAACATTAAATCATTAGCTTGTGTTTATGGCTAAGTAGTTTAATTGTACCTTAATGAATTTATATATCTAAGGGAACTGAGTGATAAGTAATAACTTTGTTGATGATCTCCTTTATCACAAATTATCTTACTCTAGTGCTAGTATAGCTGTATTATACACCTTATTATGTAATATATATCTTTTATAAAATAAAAATTATTGGTAATTTTTACAAATATGCTTATGATAGATCATTCACTTGATTTCCATTGATAAGTTTTCCTTCATTTTTGTATTTAATTTTTTACTATTATTTTTAGTCACTTAATTAGGTCATCAGTAACTACTTCATATACCTCTACAAAATTCACTAACGTTATTAATTTTTTAGTTCATAAAAGGCAACTTTGGTCTCCAAATACTATAATAGTTTAAGTATTGTATATGCAACTTTTATCTGTGGGTCCTATTATCAGTCCAATCAAAAATATATTTAAACTGATTTCCCACGCCATTCTAAAGAACTTCTGCTTACTTCTCTATAAGTTATAATAATTATATGTCAACTAAAAACATACAAGATAGAAGCTTATAATCTGTCAGCCTCGAGAACAAAGAGCCTTTTTGCTAATTATATATTACTAACTATATATACATTTACATTTAATAAATCCTATAACTTAATATAAATATTATCAAAAATATATATTATCTATAAAATGCTATAAAGATGCATTAAATTACATACCTATTGTCAGGGAGACGGCAGATATTGTTTAAACTAGCCTGCCAGTTAGGATGCAAAAGCAGACAAAAAATGAGCCAAAATGTCAGAGGCGTTGCTGCTCAAATGATGTTATGGTATACAGAAAGGTGAGTGACAATTGGGGTCAGTGTGCCATAAGCATGATAATGAGCCCTAAAAGGAACCAGGCCGTTATGGCTCCAAACCCAAGGGGCTTCAAAAATGGGAGCTGTGAGATCAATTTTGGGGGTTTAGGGCTCTCCATAAGGGGACTGGGTTTGACAACATGGGTGAGGGGCGGATCCTTGCCTGCATTGGAGATAATTGAGCCCACAGGGTACTGATATACTATTGGCGGATGGCCTCTGCAATTGGGAGTGTTCTATGTGTTCTTTAGCACAATAAACCCAAGTAACTACAGTAGGAGCTAGAGTTACTAGCATGACTGATTTTTCATTGATGTTAGGCCCATGAGGCCACATTATAGGAGTCACAAGGATTTGGTTATGAAAATTCTAATATTTCAAAATGGCTCAGACCTTGGGGAGATATTCTAATATTAAAGTTAATAAAATTGACTGTCAATTTTCTCAATGTGTTACAACTGCTTAAATGGTTGATTGACTTATGAAATAGTTTAGAAAAGCATGGGATTGGGGCGCTCAAGATTTGACCTAACCTGGAAAACTTTGAGTGAGGGGGAAAGAAAATTTAAATTAATTTAAATCAACTTTGAAAAAGTAGCGGCAGGCCAAGTCACTGTTGGTTTGACCTCAGATGCCTGAACTAGGGTTTTCTGCGTTTTCAACAGTTAGCGCAATGTCATCTCGCCCAACAGTCAATGGGAACCTCCTAAGGCCACCCCACTTAGGGGCAGTCCCAAGAAGTCAGGAACAGGGAGTGAATACCTAACCCGCCTGCACCCAGTCACTTCAACATCCATTTGGCCAAGCGGGATTCATCAATTAAAGATCTTGATATTTGAGGGGAGTGTTATGAGCTGGCAGTAACTTTTGACAATGGCCCAAAGCCATTGATGAGTTCCACTAACAATTTGACATGAGGCACATTATTTGTATATGGTACATGCCTTTGGACTTTATTTATGATATTTTTGAATTAATTTCAAACCAGAAACAACACTACCCAATAGTCCAATGCCATCAACGAGTTCCATTAACAAATTGACATGAAACACATTCTTTGTATATATACATGCCCATCAGGATTTGTTTCTATATCTTTGGGGTAGGTTTCAAACCAGCAATAACATCCTTAAATGGCCTGATGCCATTGGCCAAATTTGCCAGGGATTCAGCACTGGGCGCATCCTTCATATAAGGAAAACATCAATCAGGATTTGAAACCAAGGTTTGGGACTCTAGTACCTTAATTTTGAGGGCTTGTTGCCATTGACTTTATGAGGACCTTTTGCCCCATGAGTGTAATGGATCAGTAGGCACCTGATCTGTACATTGCCTCAGATTGGGTTTTATTCAATCTGAATGTTGCTTTAATCCAAAGGGCCTTAAAATCAAGGAAGTAAGAGCTAGTGAAATTTTACATCCTAAAACTGAAATGCATCCATGAATTGACATTAGGCTTATGCACAGCATGGATGATGATCCAGTGGGATGTGGAGTCTTAATGAGTAATGCGCTGGACGGTGTTCAAGAGAGTCTAAGGTAGGAGGGAGCTTAATCAATACTTGCGGAGTGCTATTTATTAGTGGATGTCATGGTCCTGAAGGGCCAGTTGCATCTTTTATGAAAAACAGAAAATTAAAAAAAGATCACTTGCTAACATAAAAATATTATTATTTTATAAAAAATTATAAAAATATCAGATCGGAATTATGAGCTTACCCAGTGAGCTGGGTGTGGCATTGGCATCATTCTTGGCCCTTCTTCTGGTCCCAGATCCTGCTGTTGATGTGCAGCGTTATGGGGACAGTGGTGCAGGAATATGTGGCAATGATGAGGCATGGTGGAAGGGTTCAGGGATGGGCTTTGGTGGTCCTGTCCCTAGTATGGTCAGCAACATGGCTCTTACTTCCCAATTCATTTGTGGCATATTGGCGTAAACCTACCTGTTACAATGAGAGTGTGACTTTCTAAAATTTTGGCGCAAATCCCTCAGTTCACTATACTAATTTGGTGAAAGTACATATAGAGACAGATGGCAGCATCTATAAAGAGATGGCTGTTAGCCATTGCTCATCTACCACATGGATAGATCGCCCTGTGAGATGAAAGGGACAGCTGCCCTTCTTGGACCCTTTTTTGTGGGGAACGGGAACGCCACTCAATCCAAGCAGAAGGGGAGCTCCCTGGACTTACACCTATACTCAAAGCATGCTCATTAGGTACAAACGTCCAGTTCTATATGTGATTCTAAGGTATTATAAATAGAAATCTTAACTATGCTACATGAATTATAAAAAATTATATAGTTTATTTATATTGGTATACATAGCTGTATATATATTTAAAAACGTATTATCTGTAGTGATTATTATAGATCAGAGCTTAATAATTTAGCACATGATATTCTTTACTTAGGGAACTAAAAGTAAGTTATTATCTAATTTGATTAAACTATAAAATTATAGCTTAAGTCAAGATAATAACTATCTAAGCTCAATTTAATTAAATTTTGGTGGGCTATAATATGTTGATGCAAATAAATTTATTTAAAAAGAAATTTTTTATGTATAAATAGATCTAGATATGTTTTATTGTATTGATGTATACACATATAGACATATATAGATAGTTATAACTTTTAAACTAGTATGTATTTTACCAAAAAAAATCTGCATTCTGGTTAAAAAAATAATTGTTTTAGTGAGGTGGGACAACCTAAGCCAATACTGCAACAATTAATGGGGAAATCAATATTAATGAGATAGGAGGATAAATCCTTGTGAACCTCCATGCAAAGCATTATGATAGGCCAGGAACTTCAAGAACCTCCTAGCTATTTGCTATCTTGGTTTAGTCACTGGTGTGCAACGCCAAAACAGTCATAAATTGTTCCCTACCTAAAGTTTATTTACTAGGATCAAACTTGGGGAAAAATCATTGATTCATACTCTACCATTGGGGTACCCTCCCCTTAAAATTTTATTTTATGGTTTATTAGTTATGTTGATTCATTAATCATTTTTTGATACCTATATTTACAACATTAACATATTACCTTGCAATCTGCTATAAGGTATCAACGTATTTAATATATTCACAAATGAATACATATAATGAAAATTAATCCTATATGATAATAGTACTGATTTTGAAAATGCTGAATATTCATATATCTTTTCTATTATAGTGTGTTTAATAATGTAATAAAATATAGATAATATTGCAAATTATTTAACATAGATGTTGGAAAACTGGTTTTTTGGGAAATATTTATTTTTATTAACTACTTTTTATGTTGGTAATTAGATTGTTCCAATTTCACAAATTATTGTTACCCTATAATCTATTATAATGTTATCAGGCTAATCACTTAACATTTTTATGAGTTTTTTGAGATCTTTTATATGGTGTATAGTTGCAATGACTACATGTAGCTTATTATTAGCATTATTTAAAATAATTCTGATATGAATTATGAGCGCTACTATAAGGGGTCATCCACTAAAACGTTGCAATTAATAAAATATACCGTTAAAACAATTATTGAACCAAAATTATAACAATAGTGGGTCTTAGAATCTTATAAAGTGATAAAAAATAAAAGAGAGAATATTAAATATGTAATTTTAAACCTACACAGGTAGTAACCCAAATATTTTTGCTGATGACCCCTTCTCAATGCATTATTTCTCTGAGAAACCCTCAAGTGAAATAACACTACACAATTACTGATAGTAAATATGCAAAGTTAGCTTTGAGGTCATGCTTGTAAATTAATAAAAAATAATTATTTGTTTGATTATTTATTTAAGGTGGGTCAGCCTTTGGATAGATAACACATAAATTAAGCATGAAGTAAAAATCTAAAGAGAGGAAAACTCAAGTACTGGGATAAAGCCTTCCTGCGCATGATCTGTAAGGCCAGGATTACATTTTCTAATTTTACTAATATGCTTGGATGGACTGAGAAATTGTGCATGACTCCACATATATTACCATCCTATTAGCACAGTGATTATTACAATTAGCCATGACCAGATCTAAACCTTTATTAATAGAGATAATAGTTGGACACCATTTAGAAAATATAAATAAAACATCTTGATATTTACTGTATACCTGATATTTATACTTGTTATTAGCTTATTTGCTAATAAAAGTTTAATTTGATTTTTCATAAACAAGTAAAGTAACATAAAGGTGTATTAACTTTACGTTTAACAAGAACAATGGACAGTACACTGGAGTGTTTAAAGGGGGCCCACCCATTGGCCAGGATAATCCTCTTAGTAATGATCATAAGTTTTAGGAATCCTTTGCATACAGGGTATTTCACCAAAGAAACTAAGAGGTCTAACCCCTACAAACATTTTCCACCATTTTTACAAAAATCAAAGAATGCACCGCAAGGTTTCTCAATCCATCACAATCTCACAGGTATGCCACACCATATACGTTCATTGTGGAATAGTTGTCCAAATATTCGTTGCAAAAAAGATACTAAAGCTTTGGAAAGTGTATTCCCTGATGCTATCTTTCTCAAAGGAAGCCTTAATACCAATTGGTTTATTTTGATATTCTCAAAGTCAGACAATTGCTGTCCAATATTGTAATAAGAGTGTTTCAACTGTAAATAAGAATAATACCAGATAAAGAATCTCTGGTCAATCCTTGTGATACACTCAAATTTGGGGTAAATTTTTTTAAACTTACTCCTAGGCCAAAAAGTCTCATTACTAATAGCAGAGTTGTGCCAAACCCACAGCAGAATATGGGAAGTTATGCAAAGGTTCCTTCCTGGCCCCTCTGCAGCTCAGCTCAAACACCTAAGCGGAGACCACCCCCTTTTATGAGCTTGGAGGGGGTCCCACACAAAGCGACTATTTTCTTTCATGGTAGATGGCTCATATATTAAAACCTTGCCTCGCAGACTTGTCCTACAACCATCTACCTTCCATCATCCGTTTAATCAAAAAGAGGAAAGCTTTGAGAGCTTCAATAGGGTAAACACCCATTTTCCTAATTAGGCTCAAAGCTCTTAATAAATTTCAAGCCCAACTCAGTTCAATCCTTGAGTTGTTTTTAATATCAAGCAGTAAGATTGTAATAGTGTTAACTTTTTACCCTATTGCTGCCACTAATAAAGGTATACTAAAAATCAAACTTTTTAAGTATTTGGTAAAGGTTTTGTATCTAAATTTAAGTACTATAAAATCACCAGGTAATTTTTTCGAGAAGTTGAGAGTAATATTTCTTCTGCAAACTATTGTTTTAATTCAGGTATAAAAACGACCCAGCAAACATACCAACAACAAAAATTATAACCAATTGTGCTCACTACAAGGGTATTTATACACCACAATTTTTAAAAATGAAGGGCTTTTTTAGTGAGTACTTCTCATCGCCCTTCCACAGAAAATATAACAGGGATAGTTGTCCTCGAACTGCAACTAGCCAGCATGATGTCCCACCTTAAAAACCTCGGACGGCGCCCCCTTTTTACTTCAAATGAGTCTATCTCTTTTAAACACCCCTTTAAAGACAATTTACCCCTGGGGAGGGTAGCATTGCCTCTGTTATATATGTCTATGAATCTGCCATTGAAGGCGCCAGTAACCAACAAAAAGTCAATCACATTCTCCCTCATCTGAGTTGCATGGCCCAAGAGGTATTGGTCCTTCATTTTGACACTCTGAGTACATGGGCAGAGGTTAAGGATGCGCTGACTGCTAAATTTGGCTCAACCCAAAGTCAAAAAAGGAAGAAGCAGGCCTCTATGTGCCTCAGCATGAGATTGGGATAATCGCCCACCACCTTTGTTAACCAATTTAATGGTAAAGTTAATCCCCTGGTACTAGCTAAAATGTTACCTCTTTATAATGCCTCGCTGCCATTCTAATTGTCAAAGTCCATCACTCTTCCATAGCACGGCACCTTGTCTCCATTAAACTCCAAGTCTGATTGTTCCGTGATATCAAGGAGGCGCTGCTAGAGGTTGCAGATATTTATAGCGATGATGCTACTTCAGGAATTTTTCAAATCCCCAAGTCTTTACCATTGAGGACTTCTCGACCATAGCTCCGCAACAGATAACCATAATGATCTCTATTACCTTACCTGTGTTGGTTAATACCCTGAGATCAGCACCTGTGGTACGGCTCAAACCTGATATCCCTCCACCTTGCAAGACTGAGGTTACTAAGCCAGTGTGTCAGAGTGCACTACCATTAGTGGGCCGCGCTCCCTGCCATTAAATTCTGGCTGAGCTCATCGTTTGCCATCTATTGAGCCTCTGCTACTCCCCAAGCTTTCTGTGGAGAGGTATCTCCTAGAGGCCCAAAAGGCTGCTCCTAAGCCAAAACTCTCCCTCCGGTGAAAGTTGCTCCCACAAACCATGAGCCCAAGGATAAGGCTGTTAAAGCTAGGCTGCTGCTCCCCCAATGATCATAGCTTCCTATGGCCCCAAAGATTTCAAAGTTGTGGCTTCCACCTTCAACTGCCCTTCTAGCGTCCAACCAATGTGCGGACAACCCTTTGGAATATGAGTCTGAAGGGGGTTATGAGGACTTCAGTTACTATATCCTAGTAGCCCCTTCAGAAGTAAATATAAGGATTGAGTGAACCCTGAAAAAGTATGTAAAGCCCTGATCCCATAAATAATTTACCTTAAAAAAGTTCTGGGGTGCCCTGAGGTATTGACACTGATAAAGATGCTGACTAGGTTATTGCTTCGCTGATCCAACCAATTTATCATGTTCACGCCCTTCAGTCCTTTGATAATAACTATCCTGAGACAGCTAAAAAGCTTGGCTTTACTCTCCGTCTTAAGGAATTATTAGCTCCCCTTTAACTTTGGAGGACCATAACTAAGGTAGATGTCGTTATTCAAAAAGTCCAGGTTAGCTATCTTGGACACTGGATCTCCTGTGAGCGTTCTCTCATCCAAGCTGATCAAGAAGATTAAGATGGCTCCTGATCTTGAGTATATGCAGAAGTTTGGAATGGCGGGTCCCAACAACACCCGTGCTATTGGAGCCTACTTCTCCTAGCCTATTCTAATTGAGAAGCTCATGTTATCAGCTCCCTTTGTGGCCTTAGACAATGAAGCTTATGATATGCTTATTTGAACGCAGTTTATGATTGAGAATTACTGTATATTCAACTTGAAATAGGATTACCTTCTCCATACTAGTTTATGAAATTACTCTAATCTTTGATAATAAAGAACCCAAAAAGTAAAAATACTCCTGCTTAGTTGAGTATCCTTCCTCTGCTTTATCTTTATTCTACACGATCTCTGGATGCAACAAAAAAAGTTGCCTGATTCAGTGGGCGCTTCAGAGGAAATCCCCTTTTATCTTCAGAAGAAACAGTAACCATGCTGGTGAATAACGGGTAGTTGCTATCAACATTACGCTACAGATCCCCCAAGCCTAGTTGCTGCACATAACTAGCATTGATGGAGTAAGCTCTTTAGAACCCTAGGCGTTACCAGGTATACTAGACTCCGCCTATCAACAACCCATTATTATCCTATTGGGGAAACTTAGCAATAGACCCATCATTGTCAAAAAACATCAAGAGATAGGGAAAGGTCTGCTAATCCCCCCTAAAGATATTGACAGGGTCTGATTACTAGATCAATGTTGGATATGGGTTTACCCACTAACCAGTTGGTGTGTACTCTGCCTAACGTCCACATTTCAGATGACCTAACCACAGAAGAGCTTAAAAAATGAAATTCTCTATTAAACAATTATGGCTATATTTTCTCAGAGACTGATACGGATTATGGGTACATGAAGGGATGTATCCACACCATTGATGTTGGTGATGTTTAACCTATTCGATCTAAACCTTACTAAAAAGTCCAAGGTTGAAAAGCAGCAAATGAGGGTTGAACTGAAGCATTTAATAGACGCTGGGATATTATTACCATTTAAAGTCCTTGGGCGTCACCTTTTATGCTTATCAAAAAGAAGAATAGAGGTCATCGAGTAGTGATGGACTACTGTAAAAAGAATTACTTCACTAAGAAATAATACTACACTATCCACCATATAAGTGATGCCCTTGCACAACTCTCCGGCTTAAAATCCTTCTAAGCCATGGATTTGGCCTGTGAGTACTGGAAAATGGAATTTTTCCCCAATTATCATGAGTTTGTGCTCTCATTTTCAGTGAAGGCTCACTTCAGCCTACCTGCCTACCCTAAGAGCTGTGCAATGTGCCGGCATTCTTCTAGTGTGAAATGAACCACATTATGCAGGACCTCAAGCTAAGCTATGTGATGGTCTATCTTGATGACATCACCATTTTTTCTGCAACGTTCACTAATCATCTCGCTCATTTAAAAGAAGTCTTTCAAAGCCTGTGGGCTTCTAACCTCATGTTGAAACCGTTAAAATGCACCTTCTACCAAAAGAAGCTATATTTCCTTGGACATGCTACTTCCCATGAAGGGATCCAGCCTTTACATGATAAGGTCGAAGCTATTTCTAAAGTTTTGCCTTAAGAATTTCCAGGATTCAGGTATTTTTGGGAATGATGCAGTATTACCATCAGTTCATCTCCAAGCTCGCCCATCTTAGTGAGCCTCTCGTCTGACTATTTGCTAAGAACACCTCTTTTATTGGGGTACATAACAAGCAGTCACATTTAAAAATTGAAAAGAGATTGCTTCAGCAACGCCCTATACTGCGCACCTCAACTACAGTTAGCCCTTCATATTGTTCACCAATGTCTCAGACTATGCCGTTGGAGCCATCCTGTCCAAATTAGACAGTAGTGTCATAGAACTTCAAGACTTCTACTTCTGCAAAATGTTGTCAAAAGATGAATGTAGCTACAGTGTCACTTAAAAGAATTTGTCTTGAGGTCTTACTTGCTGTTAAACATTACCGCTCTTTCCTATATAGCAATTCCCTTAAAGTGGTTACCATTCACGCCTTGTTAAAGTGATTACAAAATATGAAAGATCCCACTGGGCGGTTATCTATATAGGCTCTCAAGATTAGCACTACAATATGACCATTGAGCATTGAGCTAGGATACGCCATATGAACGTTGATGATTTGACGCGGCTATCTGTCCTTCACCTTGACAATAGTGAAGCAGAGGGATCCATGGCTTCCTCGTGACTCCAGATGAGTGGGCTGATGAGGATAATCCTGTACAGAAGATGCTAGCTCGGCACTCCCACAATACAAAGGTGGAGAATGGTAAACTTTACAAAAATGTAGGGGAAAACTGGCTGCCCAACATCCGGCCATCAGAGCGAGTACCTGTCATCTTAGAGTTCCATTATATTCTAGTACATAGCGGGGTACAAAAAACCTATGAGTGGGTAAAAGAGCGCTAGTACTGGGAGGGAATTATGGAGACCATAGATTAAGTCCTGGATGCCTATCTGACTTGCAAGAAGCAATCCAGCTATAAGACCAGGTATCAGTACCAAACAACTACTCCTCAACAACTCTTCCACACAATAAGTTTATATGTGGTTGTTCTCCCACCCCAGACTTTTAGAGAAAACTGATATACCTTGGTAGGCATAGATCATTTTATCAAATGGGTTGAAGCCGTGGCTCTCCCTGCTTAAAATGCCGAGGCTACTGCCAATTTCATCCATCAGTATATTTTTCACGCGCCATGGTTGGCTCAGGTCCTGCTCTGTGACAATGGGGAAGCTTTACCTCCAGAGTGGTAAAGATCCTCGCTACTTCCATGGGAGCGCAACAGCTTTATCAGCCCCATATAACCCATCTACCAATTGTACCGTGGAAATAACCAATGGAACCCTGGTCTCTTTACCTTGGAAAATGTCCACTTCAGACCTCTTCACTGGGATCTGCACTTAACAAGTACCCTCATGACCTACCGTATCAGTTACCACCAAATTCTTAAGATGTCACCTTTTTGCATACTGTATTGATGAGAACCTGGAGTGCCAGCCAAGATAGCAAAGAAATCTTCTTTTCAAGAGATGATCCTGAGCAAGCTATGAAGAAGTTGGGCCAACACATCCTTTAAGTACAAGTAGAGGCTATTACCAATTTGTCTAAAACTGTCACAAAAGAGGGTTAAGCCGCTAATGATCTCTGGCCCCCTCTTGATTCCTTGCAAGTATCTGACTTGGCACTATATTAACATAATTGGATCACTTCAAGAAGTGAGAAACTCAGGTCTATCAGGGAAGGATCTTTTGCAGTTACTTATAAGCGATGGTATGAGTAATCCATCAAATCCCTTGCTACCAAAGGTACTATCATCTGAGTCCATGGCTGGTTCCTTCGCACTCATTCTCCTCCTAACATTATTGAAGGAGTATTGTTAAACAATTACCTGTCTGATGTTGTAATAAAAGTGTTTAAATTGAAAATGAGGTTTATATCGGCCAAAAACCCCTAGTCAATTCTTGGTAAAACCCCTCAAATCAGGGTAAATTGTTTAAACCCACTCCTCAGCCATAAAGTCTTATTACTAATAGTAGGGTTTTACCAAATACACAGCGGAATATGGGAAGTTATGCCGAGGTTCCTCCCTGGCTTCTCTACAGCTCAGTTTAAACACTTAAGCGGATACCACCCCTTTTATAGGTTTGGAGGGGGTCCCACAAGGTGCAACTATTTTCTCCCATCGTGATTGGCTTAAATATATCAAAACTTTGCCTCACGGACTTGTCCTACCTACTATTGACCCTCCATCAGCTGTTCCGTCAAAGCAAGGCGAGTTTTGAGAGCTCCAATAGGTCAAACACCCATTACCCCTGATTAAAATCAAAGCTTATAATGAATTTTACGCCCAACTCACTTTGAGACTTGAGTTGTTTTAATAACTAAGCAGTGAATTTTATAATAGGGTTTACTTTTTACCCTATCTCTGCCACTAATTAACTTAGCAAAAAACCTAAATTTTTAGGTAATTAGTAAAGGTTTTCATATCAATTCAAGTACTTTAAAATTCCCTGTTTATTTAATTTCATTGGCTGAGAGTAATATTTCTCCTAAAAACTATTGTTCTAATTCAGGTATAAAAACGCACCAGCGAGCATACCAACAACATGAATTCCAACACTCACCACAGAGTCAGTCAATGAAGCTGCAAAAGATAAAATAGAAGTTAGTGTTTGTGGTGAGACACACGTTATATTTATGAAACAACCTATTTAAATAAAGCTCTACTATTTTTATTAGTATGATGACCTTCTCAGTACTTTCCCTCACAGCTTTATTAAACAAAACCTAATAAGGGCTTATAAACATATGGTTATTAATCAGTTTGAGTTAAAAAACCTTTTTTGTTTAATGCCAAAGCTCAACATCAGAAAAGCATTTTCTGTTACTAATTTCCATAACCATTGTTAGAATCCTGGCTTTTAAGATGCTGCGGTGCTTGTTGTACAGGATTAATTAGTTCAGCAGGAGTAGGCTTATCATGATCTACAGCTTCTGTTATAAATTTGGAGGGTTTTAAAACCATTTGTAATTAAAAATAGGAAACTTATATACTAAGAAGATATAGGGTTTTATAGTTATTTAATTAAATCTAAACAATTGGAGTAAAAGTGTACCGTAATATGATATTGCTGCTTAGTTAAAAACCAACTTTAGGCTCAAAATGAGAGAAGCGAGAAATTCATTATAGCTGTGAGTAGCCTAATTAGGAAATATGGGTTTTGACCTATTGGAGCTTTCAGGACTCACCTTGCTTCAACTTGATGACAGATTGTGGGTTGAAACAGGTAAAATGAACCTGTGGGGCAAAGATATTATTAACCAAAACTAATCATAAGGCGGGAAAATTGCACCTTGTAGGACCCCCTCCAAGTCTATAAAAAGGGATGGTCTCTGCTTAGTTGTTTGGACTAAACTGTATATGGAATAAGGAGGAACCTCGTAATTAATTACTGATTCCGCTGCAGGTTTGGTGACCCTACTCCCAACAATGGGGCTATTTGGCTGAGGAGTGGGGTTAGAAGTATTACCCTTAATTCAAGTAATTACACCGAAATTTACCAGAATTTTTTGCGAGATATCAGCCCTATTTACCCTCAAAACACTCTTCACACAATGTTTGAAATAAAATTTTCTATTAACTATATCCATGCTGACTTTTTTATAAAATCTCTCAGGTTGCTTTTTTAAACTTTCCAGTTATATTTTTCTGAACCATTTTCCATCGTCCATGAAAAGTCATCCCCTATTTTCACTGAGTTCAAAAACCTGGGCCACAAGGCGCATGCCTTCCATTTTAAAGGGAAGGATTGTGACAATCACATGGAGGGAATTTGAATAGATGACAAATGATTCAATTTTGCACATAATGCACCAAATACCCTTTCTTTTGATATGAATCAATTAAATACTTCGTTGTGGCTTATATTTCCTCTAACCATTGGAAAAAAACAAAAAGCGTTTGTAAGAGCTACCAAAAGAAAGCAAAAGAACCAAACCCACAGAAATAATCTCTGTTCATTATGACCCTGGCTGCTTTCCATCCTCCCAACACCCAGAATAGCCAGTGATTGCCAAACAGCAGATCGTCATGAGAAGAATAAGCAGCTTTCTTTATGAATCTATATGCCACATTACTCATTTTTACAAAAAGGATAAAAATTTACAATTTAAGTCACATGGTTACCAATTAATATATCAGATTGTTCAAAAGGTTACACTTAATTTGGAAAAAATCTTCCCCAATCCATATAATTGACTTCATGCTAAGATAAAGAACAACTTAATTTAATTGACCTCTCATCCAAATTCAAAATGGCCATATGGGCGCAACTGTGTCTAATGACCCAAAACACAGATTATAGAGAAGCTTGGACAATTAAAAATAGGGATTCTTTACATCACAAGATTCAGGGCTTCTGCATCCCAGGAGAAGAAACTGAGATTTTTCTTAATACTCATTCCATCATTTTTGGTAATACAAGAAATATATTGTTTGGTAGGAGAGAAAGAGAAGGGTCAAAACTCTCATCTCTCTATGTACTTCACTTATTTTGGTAATATGGTTTCATTATTCACCAAAATAAAGGGCTTTGTGTATTATAATATTATGGTTTTTTAGAATGTACTGGAACTAGCTGCCATAAAGTGTGCGATAATAATAAGACTGGCTCAAAACCAAAAAGAGTGAACATCCAGAACCCCAATCAGAGTACCTTAGGTACAGAAAAAACCATTTTGAAAAATGAAAAATGAAATTAGCAGCCATGAGGACTAGCCAGGGATTTCCAGAAGTTTTAATCATTGTCACTAAATGTTCAACAGAATTCTCTATTGCACAAATAAATTTGGTTATTTTAATAATTTTTTATAAAAACAAAATTTTTTTAAGAAAAAATGGAGTGACAGCAGTATCTTTAGTGACTGATATCCTATATGTATTTAAAATGGGGAACTAGAGCAAAGCGCACTACCATTGAGTTTTTCTCAATTTAGTCCCAGAAGATTATCATTATTAATCATATTTGATACCAACTCATATTTGACCTGCACATTTGGATTGGCATCAATTTTTCTAGCCAGATTTTTCATTCCACCACAATTGTGCTTATTGTGATGACAACGATGCCTCTGGTGGAAATCAGGTTGTGTCCACAGCAAGGCAATATATGGCTGACTCCATTGGGTATGGAAAGGGTTAACATGCTTACTCCTGTCAGAGATAAGATTTTTTGAAAAAATGATGGTTACCTTCCAAATGGGAATCTTCGCGCATAAACCTAACTTGGCTCCTTCATTTTCAGGGGAATATGAATCAACTTTTCCAGCAGAACTCAAACCTGTGGATACCTTCTCTTGAGGACATGCACCAAATTTTCTTCCGCTGGTGATAGGTTCTACCCTCTACCACCTTCGGGCACAACTTATGTAGTTTACCCACAAATTTTTTAGTGGTGAGCCGGGGCAGATAAAAGGCGATTTTCAAGGGTACGCTGTTACCCATCTCTTATCCACCTTGGGTTAGATTGCCCAGAGCGATGAGAAGAATGACCACCAGTTTCTTCCTTTTTTTAAATCTGAATTTCTCGGTCTAGCTGCAGGGGTTGTTCCTCAAGGCTTAAACTAGCTGTCACGCTATTATGGAATAATGAGGCGTTTACTCTCCTTATCATATATGCCCTAATAATTTGGCTGACTGCATTGACTTTCTCATGAAGTATACCAATTGAATTTACTAAATACCACCTTTGATCTAGATGATTTTAACTGTTGATCTGTTGCTTTAATTGAATGTTGAAAACTCATCTCTCAATACCCACCCAGCCATATCAGAATTTTAGTACTCAAGACACACATAGTGTTATATGATCCACTCCTCAGTGATTCTTTGGAAGTAACACAAGATATAATGTCGCATATACAACCGGACATATTGTTGTCTATGATTCTATTGACTACATTATCCCCCTTAGACTTTTAGCCAAAAAAATCCAGCTTTGATTACTGGGGTGCTATTATTAGACTTATAATTAGTTATAATCATCTGGCTGCACTTGATAACTGATTAACCAACCATGCAGAATAAAGTAAGTATTGATACAATATACAGTGAGGAACTATCAAAGTGGTTGAACTAACAAGCATCTTTATCCCATATGATGTGCCCATTTCACAAATTTCCCTTTGTAACATGGGTCTGATAAAAAACATCACTGCTGCTACAAAATGGATAGCCTTATGGCGGCATCACTCATCTACAGCATAAGCTATCCATGACCAGCTCACTCATGCCCATTTTACAAAGGAAACGCCACACGCAGGGGGTTACAGCCCATCTTGGACTTTGCAAATGGGTTAAATAACTATTCACTTGCAAGAGCTATATATTTCAAACTGACACCGTTTAAGCATCTTGGATGGTGCCTCTTATATCACAACAAAAGGATAAAGCAATAAGGTATTTAATGCACAACTTTACTTTATGTAAATAAGGTACTTTTTGTACCCAGTTAAAAGACTAGCACATATGCAATCATCTCCTCACCCAGTGTAGTTTCTGATACAGTTCACTAATCTTACACCAACCTGTATCAAGCTGATGGCTGATACTTGAAGACAAAACAACAGTTTAAATCCAAAATTAAAACCCATTCTCCAATTAAATTATTTATTTTTTAGTGTTGCTTATATTGAAGAACAATGGGACGCTGTATGCAGGGTGCCTCACCGCAAAAGCCCTGTCCCAGAACATATTCATTATATGTTCTGTTGGATACACTTTAACTTAATTACGCCTTTACTTAAATCCTCTATCAATAATTGCCTTCTATAAACTCTCTTACTTCCAGGAAGGCCAGAAGATTTATGGTCACATTATCTATAAAAGTGTACCTCAATGATTTATGTAACTGGCACCCAATCTCAAAAACCAGCATGTATTCTAAGATATTTATTTGGGGAAAGTAAACCAGGGGCTGTACACTTCTGATTTAATGATGATAAAATAATAATAGTAAATTGAATACTTAGAAATAACACCCCAGAGAGTTCATAGCCCCTCCTGTTGTCATTCAGGACTGCCAGTTTTAGAAAGATGAGTGGGACTTATGCCAACTTATACTTGAATTTAGAATGAGTGAATAAATCAGTCAATATTCAGGAACCATATGGGGAACCATGAACTGATTAGCTTTTGATGCGTGAGGTCATGTTGCCAAACAACCATTCATGAAAATGTTCTTGTATATGGTAGTGAAAGCGATTGATGTCTTATGGGAGAGTGGGCGTTGTTCCTGTAAATGAATCCAATACTAAGTATGGATTGCCCATAGTGCTATTGCTCCTATTAATGCCCTAAAAATGGATAAATAGGTGACTCCATGTTGAGAGCAAAAAAGTTTTTAACTAAACTGAATGAATGTCCATTACCTTGGCTGAATAGGCGCATGACCTCTTTTCAAATAGCTACAGATGGCAGATATTGTTCTAGGCGCTGTAATAAGCTTCCATTTTGGCTATAGATTGTACATGAAGATTGAGCGACGTTTGACTGTTCTACCATGCAATACACTATCCGCAAGAATCTCAATACATGTTCACTTATTCTAGGTTGTAGTAATAAATGGTGTGTGTATCTCCAGACCATTCTTTGGGTATCAGGCTGTATGGTATGCCCATTAGATCCAGGTAATCAATCCTGGCAATTGTACTTGAGTTTAGTTTGTCATATTGTTTCTAACTACTTGGCCATTAAATTTTTTTTCTTTGAGTTAGCTTGGGCGGCCTTGTTGACTAGTTTGTCACTTATGTGGATCATCCACTCTGATCTTCTTATGGCTAGAAGTACTTGTTCAAAGTGTACAGGAGTGCTATGCGGCCCTGCAGCGGTTGGTTGAAATTACAGATACCTAACCAAAGAGTTTAAATGATTTATATTTTTTATCTGGAGCGCTCATGCAAAATTTGATCTTGCTGCTCTAGCCCAATGTATATCTGGAAGTTCAGGACTAGTCACCTAGGCTATCCAGGATCCTAGTATATGGACTGCTTGTTCTTCATAATTAGTTTTCTCAAAACCATCATTCTTCCTACTGCCAAATAAAGTTTCTTGGAGCACAGGGGCTTTATGATCAGATCAAAGCCATCTCTACATTAAGGCATATATTATGTCAAAAAAGACAGTGTAAAAGAGATTGCATTGGCCATAAAACAGATGATTGACAATATCATGGAGATGGCTACTACAACTTCTCCAGTTAGACCTGTATGATTTCCATGCAAGGAGGCAATGCGTTTTGTTATTTTATCTAGGAGATGATTCTACATCACAGTGTTGATGTACCCCCTGCTTTTAACCATACACCCAAGTGCAAAACAAGTTTAGCTACCAGCTTGGTAGTGAAGGGAAGTTCTAGTGGGGTAATTGGTGATTTTAGCCTCCTAGGTCTGGTGAGGAGTCTTGAGGTTTTATTAGTCTGCTAAACATGGTAGAGGCGATCAATGGTTCAGATCCCCCCAGGAGTATAATTTTAGTTTTTCCAGCATTAAGTGATGCGTTGCTGGTATATAAGTATTATTGTATTGTTTTTTTAAATATGCGAGCATCCTGATTGCTAGATATACCCACCTCACAATTATCAGTGAATGCCATCAATTTGACTGTTGATTGGCCATGAACATTGATTTTAAATATGAAGGCACTTTTATTCCAGATTAGAGGATCAAGAGTAAAATTGTATAGTAGAGGGCTTAAAGGTTCCCTTGTCTGAGTCCCCTTTGTGGAAAAACCAGGGCAGTTAGAAACCTGATTTACGCACAGATATGGTTGCTAATTCTGTGAACAGCTTCACCCAGTTTATAGAACTATTGAAAGTTTGAATTTTTGAAGGCAAGCATTGAGATATGTCCAGTTCACCATGTCATATGCTTTCTGTTGATCTAAAGAAACGAGTGCACCAGAGACTTTAGATTGCCAGAAATTTGTAACTTTGTAAATATTGTCCCATATTGATCTTCTGGGGACAAATCAAAATTGTGATGAGAATATCACATCAGTTGCAATTTTCCCTAATCATTTGGAAATAATTTTTGTGAATATTTTAGGGTTGGTGTTTGTTAGTAAGATTGGGCGCCAATTGGATAGGTTTATTCTATCTCCTTTTTTGAAGATAGTGACTGTGTATGCTTCTTGACCTCCAGGTAAAAGGCATGTTTTTATAATGCACTTATTCATGGAAATAAAAGAATAATAGAAATGTTTTAGAAATATCTTTATAAAAGGTTCATAGTGTTCATCAGATCCAGAGAATTTCCCTCATGGTGCACTGTACAATTCTTTCTCATAATTCCTCACATGAAATTAAGGTAATTATTTTATTGGTTTGTGCCACAGTGCCAATATGTGCATTGGCAAGTTTTTTTTCGATTCTCTTTGGTTTTAACCGGGTCAGATTTATATAAATTTGTGTAAAACATGTGTACTTTAGTTGTGACTTTCTCAGGTATTTCTTCTGTGGATGTATCCTGTCATTGGATCTATATGCAGGCTACTGTGTTCTTTCAGGTTTAAAATTGACATAAAAATAACTTAAACAAGTTTTTCCTTTTTGTTTAAGCTTTTTTTTCTCTGTTTGAACACTAACGCAATGTTGTTCACATATAAATGTATCTAAACATGCAAGACCTCTGCCCATTTGCATCCCCATCCAGGGCTGTATCCTGTTTATGGAACACTGTTTTACAGGTAATCAATTTCAGCCAAAGTGCGTTTAATGATGGCCAAAGATGCCCTGTATCTATTGATGCCGTGTGTATAATCTGGTGTATTGTTGATTTCTTAATTTTTCATGTGATCAGTGGGTTTGAACAAAAAGGTCTTAAAAATCCCGTGTGAGAAGATTTTCTTCACCCAGGAATGAAATTCCAAGTTGGCTAAAATTTTGGGCTTATTCTGAACCATCTGGGTACTTGAATATTTATTAAAGGTGTTAAGGACTCAAAACTAGCCGGTGGCAGAGAATTTAATTTTCTAGTTTATGATTTATAAATTTAAGTTATGAAAATTAGTGGCGCAAGTATTAGATATATTTATGACCTAGAAATTAGTTTACCACTGTGCACATGTGGGTGTATCATGTTTTGCAGAAGAGGCGATTGGTTAGGTAAAGTATCATATAATCCCAAGTTAGTTTTTAAAACATGAAGTTCCATATACCCTTGTGGTGCCTCCATTATGTGGTGCCATTGGTTAGTGTCTGGGTTAATCCAGCAGTTCATGTCTGCCATGACAAAAGTGTTTGCCAGAAGATGGAGGTGAGTCAAGGCTGAGAGAATCTCACAACGCGCCATTGCACAATATATGGCATACACACTGTCTATTTTGTGCACTCTTTCATGCCATGATAAGGTAATGGCTAGTATGCAGCCATTCAAAACAAATTTTTATAAATAAATTTAAGATTTTAGTTCACATGTACTATCTCCCACAGTGCTGCAATTTAAAATGATATTATTGGAAGTCAAATGTTTTCCAGTTTCTCCTGCTTTCCCTGTGGACAATGGGTATCCTGCACCTCCAGGATGTCCACAAGGGGGTTGCAAAAGAGACTCAACCTCTTGGTCCAGGACGTTCAGGCCTTGAGTCCCACTATGTTCAGCGTCCCTATCTCTACTGAGATGCCTGGTTCTCCTCAGAAGCAGTTAGAAGGGCCCCCCAGCCCTACTCCCTCTCCCTCTTTGCTCCCCTTTGCATCCTTGCTGCAGGTGCCATTATGATGAGTAGGCACTGGGTATATTCTTTCCCTTTCACTAATGCTGTTTTGTTCACTTCTTCCCTTTTTTGGCTTTTAATGTATCATCGTGGTCACTTGTGTGTTCTCATTGGACACAGATTTGTCTAAAGCATTCAATTGTTGTATTTTATACCATTTGGGTTATAATTTATGACTTTGGGGGTTGTGACAAACCCCTGTGGTGACAAGTTTGCTTTTATAAAATCAGATTTCACCAAACATGTTTGTTTGGATTGGTTGCTTGGATTTCTGTGGAATTTGATTAACTCATTGTTGCTGGTTCTTCCATGTCTTCCTAAGATCTGTTCATAAGAGATGGATGATTCTGCTAAGGCCTAAGCCTTGTCTGTGGCTATCTTGTGAGCATGTTTGACCATTTTTTATTCTTTTGGGAAATTTGGATCAATAATTTTATATCATTTGAATTCTATTCAGTTAAATGCTTGTATGGTAACAGTAATTTTCACATACTTTGAGTCATCTTCGCCCATTTCTTCCTCACCAAGTTCCCTTTCTCTTAAGCCTTATTTATGGGACAGGCATAATATTGGGCACCAAGTTCTGACAATGTTTTGCATATATGTGGCGCACTCGTTACTGTTACACAGAATAAATAAGACTTTTTTTCTCTCATTAACAATGGATGTGATACTGGTGATTTTCATAATATCCACTACTTTGGGTTTGAAGAAATAATTGCAATTGCCTTCCCTGTGCTAAGGGTCAGCATCAGCTGAAATATTTTCATCTCAAATTGCTTAATTTCTCTGTAGGATTCTAAGCCCTCTTGGAGATATAGTGGGATCCAGGGGATTTTAATGCTCAAAGTTGCTATTCTGCCTGGATTTCCATAATAAGTTTGCAGGAGAAGGTTAACTCTCTACTGCTGGATTTAATATGTTCAGGGGAGGTTTAGACCACAAATTAAATATATGAAAACTGGTACTATATACTTAAAGAATGGTTTTTATATTATTTTATTAGTTTCAGCGATAGTGTCAAGAAGCAAACCCTCTTAATAAGTCAATGCTTGGTATTTAAAATGGCAAGGCGTGAAGTTTGGATTAGCTTAGTAATGTCCAAATTATGGAATATTGGGAAGCAACCTATAAGAGCTCTCAAAGCTCGCCTCATTTGGACGGAATGGCCAATGGAGGGTCAGTAGCAGGTAGAGCCAGTCCATTAGGTAATAATTTTATATATTTGACCTAATCAATGAGCTGGAAAATATTTTCACTTGGTGAGACCCCCTTCAGGCCTTTAAAAGGGGATGGTCTCTACATTGGCATCGGAACTAAATTGGAGATAGGATGTGGGGGACCTCCTAATGGCTCCTAATATTCTGCTGCAAGGTCAGTTCAATCTGACTGTCCAAACTTGTGCTATTTGCCCGAGTTTTTAAAAAAAAAGTGTTACCCCGATTTGAGGGGTTTCACCAAGAATTGATCAAGGTCTTTTAGCTAATTTTATTGCTTACTTCATTCAAAACACTCTTTTTAGAATATTAGATTTGTAATTGTCTGACAGATGGTATTCAAATACAGTGTAATCCAGGGTTATTGGAAGATAGTTGAAAATTATAGTTATCTTTGATTTCTATCCAATGTGTACATTTGAAGATACCAAACCTTAACTGTCAGAAAGGTCAATCACTACTTTGACCTTTGCGTCTTTGTTTGCTTTCTCCACTGTCTCAAACCCAAGGTCTACCCATCCTTGGTGGATAGTATTGGTTTTCATGTACACAGCTTGCAAGAACATTTTTTGTTAGGTTTTGTCAATTCTTCCATACTGCCAGTGCCTCTGTGCCCAAAAATACACAGATCCCATGTTTGACTGATAACAGCAGTTGAGAATGGAACACTTTCATGTAGCTACAGTACTTTACTGTAAGTTTTATGAAACCTGCAGGGCTAACCACCTCATGTTTTTTATTTACTTTAGGTTTTTGGTGACTCCTGTGTGCTTGGTGCCTTTGGCCAGTGCAGATCAGGCCTGCTACCCTTTACTGCATTCACCCAATCCTGTCCATATTTATTAATTGTGCTCATCTCACCTGGTATTGAATGCAAATTTTTCTGTTTGAATTGAATTGGTTACTAACAGAATAATATAATTGGAAAGAAAAGCGTGATTTTAAAGTAATGACCAAGATATTGTCTAAAAATCTATATAATATTGCTAAAACAGCCATATCACGCAATCAGTATAGGTTTGTTTTCACTCACAGCATATGAGACAACATCTATACTGTTGCCAACATATGTCAGTCCATGTTAGATGGTGCCTTAATTTACTTGGACCAACAAAAGAAATATGATCATATACATTGGAAATAATTTAGGGCATCTATTGAATCTTTCTGACTACCACCTCATTTTATTAACTAGAAAATGCTTTTAACTGAGTCAACTACCTTGGCCATCCGTGGACCAGGGTTTTTACTGACCTCATTACTTCATAACACGGTTTAAAATAATGCGACCCTCTTAGACCTTTGTTTGCATATCCTTAGGCTGGATTTGATTCTGCGCACCATAGATCAGTCCCCAAAAGGCATTACCTCTCCAGGTCAGGACCCCCTCAAATATTGGCATTTGCATACTATTTTGTGTCAGTTAATTTCACACCATCAAACTTTCTCTCACTAAGCATATTATTAGTCAATATGAACATGTAAGCAACGTCAAGAAAAATCGCCATTAGAATGAGGTCATACTCCTTGGCAAGCACCATCTTGAGTGGCTCAATGAAGCTTCTCTCTGCCCCTCAACCAAAAAATCAATTGTATTATCTCATGCAACCCCATAATCAACCGGTTTAAAACTTAGTAGTATGGTTGGAGTTTAAAGAAAATGCAACCACAGTTATTTAAAATAAACTCATTTCTAGTTTCTCATCCCGCAAAGATAGCCTTTGTAGCAGTTCAGGGCTTTTGGGGAAAGTAGTATCAGAAAATTCCCTTATTCTCTCAAAATTATGGCAAACCGCATATGCCATACCAAATTCTTTGACTTTTTCAACTCACTAAGGGCTATATTGCAATTATAGTTTTGGCTGGTCCAACAACACCTATCAGGATTGAGAAGCTCTTTGGCCCATGTTCTTCAGATAACATGGGCCTCATCTACCATCATAAACCACCCAAATTTTAAACAAATGCATTATTCAAATAATGTGCATTCCCCAAATAATCTCCATTGGGCAGCAGCAGAAAGAGGCAACTTTTCATGAGACTTAGAGAAGGCAAAACAAACTGGCTCTTATATTAAATAAAGTATCTGGCCTCTCATCATATTACAGCTTGCCCATACTGCACCAAAACAAAAGTAAAAAGGTATTTTCCAGGCTTTTAAGCATCTCAGTTGGAGCTTACAGTGTATTGACTTGCTACTCACTATGAAATTGGCAAGAACATCTTATCTCCAACTTTTCAATATGGTGCCTGTGAGTTCAGCATCCTTCTGCCTAAGGGATAAGAACTCTCTAGAAAAATTGATTTGTTGGATTTCTTAGATATCCCTTACTCCCCACAAGAGCAATAGAAGATTTAAAATATATACATATTCGTTTACTCCACCCTAAAACTAGAGCTCATATATGAAAGTGCCCAATAAGGTCATATCAGACTGCAGATAGATCCAACATCATTGACCACCTTTGTCCTTTTTTGTGGTGGAGATAATACTCTTATTCATAAGATAGAGGGGTGTCCCATGTATAAGGTAATCCGGAAGGAAGTTTCCCATCTGTTCCAGCTTTCTACACTGCTCTGAGCCTGATAGCGGCCGCACAATTGTGGTCCTCTATACCATCATTTTAGAGCTATCAACAAGGCTTCCCCCACCTAGGCAGAAGCACAGGTGCAACTATATAGTCATTTTTTCAGCTTTTAATATTGGTTCTTTGGATCCAGTCTCATAAATGGCACCGCCAGATCCAGTTATGTAAAGACACCTGTTTCTAAAAGTTGACACTCGTTACCTATAACCAAATTATGATGCCATCCTTAGATCATCCAGTACTGCCCTCTTGTCATATAAATCCTACCCCTGATTACAGTTACAGAGTTGGTAGGACTACTATCTTGTAGGACAAAATGTTCCTGTGCATGTTTTCTCTTCTTTTACTATTTACTTCTTCCTATTAGTAGTATTAGTCGCACGGTCCTCTAGCTCAAATAAGTGGATATTTACAGTAAAATTTTTGGTAATGCTCACCCCCTGGTCAGCTTATTTCAATAAATAAGAGATAAATAAAGTAAAGCTTAATAAAAGTATTTTATAAAGCAGTTGCTTATAAAGTGGTCCAGATGGTCCCCCAAATTAATTTTAATTTGCCATGGACCCTCTCAGCAGTTTCCTGGACTCTGGGGTCAGTATGGACCAGATTGGGAATACCTGATCTACATAAAGATAAAAACATATAGACTAGATAATTTATGACTTAATTTAATTATTCGACTCAACAAATAACGCCAACGTGAACGTGATATAATCCCATATAGAAACCACAACCTGAGATTAAGAGAATAAACAGTAATTCTTAATATAACCAAGGAGCTAGAACGCAATCTGAGATGCAGTATTCAACTTCTAATTCATCTTCATAATCCCAAGGCCCATTGTTGAAAATCTCACCAAAGTATTTAGTGAAAGCTCTAATTTTATTGAACTTTGGACCGGTGATATTGAAATGGACTAAAAACCAGTCATGTCCAACATACTTCATGCAATAATCTCCGGCACAGCAACCATCGCTTCCCTCGCAGTGACCTCCTCTCCAACTGGATGGCCGCAAATTAAATTTGAACCACGTATACTCTCCATCCTTAATGTGTCGCGTGGTAGTAATCTTCACTTTGACATATTCACCAACCGCTAAGATTGTCAATAAAGGATATAGAGGCTTCATCTTAAGCTACTGCATTAAGCTCTTCGCTTTAAATAGTTGCTAGATGTTCTTGATTTAAACCATTTGAAAGGGTTGATACACACTTTATCACTTTATAGGAGGATCATATCGTTATGTTAATGGATTAAAAGGACTCTATTTTTAGTACTAGATGGTCCCAACCTGGGATTAAAAGGACTCCAGATGGTTGTAGTGCCACAATTGCTAACAATTTAAAGTACGTTATCTTTTGATATCATATGAGTATGATAGCATATTAAATAAGTTTAGTTAGTTTTATTAATTAAATATGAAATCATAACTTGGAACAACTTTATATATTTAAGCAGAGCTAAAAATGAAGCCGTGTTATCTTCGACAAGGCATAAACCACAACTGGTTTAGCGATAGTTAATAGTCAGTGATATTTAGTATAAAGATTTACCCTTTTGCAAATTCAATTATTTTAGGGTAATTTTAATTGGTTACTATTGTATCTCTTTTTGAACCATACATATCAGTTAGTAATTATTTCCTTTAAGTTTGATTGCCGAGATTCCGAAAAGATTTGCATTTCAATTTACAATCTTTCAGCCACAGATCGTGTCCACTTGCTCATATGTAATGAGTACATAATAGGTAAGTAACAGCTATAATAACATTTTTACCCGGTTGGGTCAAAGTCTAAGATAAGTTGATATAAAGTTGTTTATTCGAGGAGGACTATGAGAACAACACTACCAACAATCAGATAAGCTAACATAAGATATATAACTATACTTTTACTAAGTAATAAATTACATTGTGTTACAAACTTTAATAACACTGCGAAGATATATTTTTCGCCACATTTTCTAAAAAGTAACAGAAAATAACTCGCTTCTAAAAAGCAAAAAGAAAGCTTAATACTCTAAACATGTGGGGTCCTTGAAAGCTTAAAACGATGCACTCATTTTTCTTCATTAATACCTAACAGCGAAGATATCTTTTTTCGCCACAATCCTCTAAAAAAGTAACATAAATTAACTCTCATCTTAAAAGCAAATTGCAAGCTGGATATTCTAGACATGTGGAACTCTTGAGAGCTTAATACACTATGCACGTATTTCATTCATTGAAAACTTGTTCCATAATTTGCCTTTATTATAGAACGCCATACTTTCCTATTTTAACGTGAAAGGTCTTTAAAATTACACCTAAGAATACGTGTACTAGAACAGAAACTAGTACTGTAACGAAAAGGTCTATATCATCTTGCCTTAATAACTACCTACATATTAGACTCAGATATGTTAGCGCAGGGTTATTTTCAACATATATGGTCAGCTTGTTGATATAACCTTGAGTTCGCGTCGTGGGCGAGCGAATTGGTGGGGAGGAGGCACAGCTCTGATTGGCAAAAACTGGCACTCTGGCTCCTTTCTATTCAGTGTAACTCGCAACTCAGATAAAAGCATAGTGATTCGTGTGTTTATGTATAGAGTTTGTAGAAATCAATTGATTTAAGTAATAATAGGATTTTTGGACATTATTTCTATGCACGTATTTAAAGTAAGTATGTAAAAAAAACTGTAAAATTCAACATTTTAACATCAGCTCATGCAAAAGCCAGCAATATATATATTGTATATCATTGGAAAGAGGAGGCTACGTGCCACACACAGGTAACCCAATATCAAGTGCTGAGCAAGCAAGACTGTTTAAGGAGCATTGCAAAGCTAGCATTCTGCACTCAGTGAATGACGCCAATAGCTCAAGCACCTCTACTGTTGCTGTCCCCAAAACAATGGACATAATGAGTGAAGATGACATACATACATCTGTTGAAGATGTCTCTGAGCTAATGGATATCAACATCACTCAAATTGATGCAATGCAGGACTATTGGAATGCAGCGTACTAACGCTTCAAAACAGTACCAAACCAAATCTGTTTGGTCTATCTTAGAGTTTTTATGATTGACTTTGGTTCAACAGAAACTTAAAGAAAGAAAATCCCATAACATTCCTCTTCTTCAGACCAAAATTATTGGTGAATATAGTGTAATTTTTTATGCAGTACCTGTACCAATATATACATCACAAAGTTTCATCTGAAGATGTTATGCTATGTCATTATCAATTGCTCCTGCCATTATTAGAAAACTTGACGAAAGCATTATGAACCCTTGGCCAGACTCAGAGACTACAATTATTCTCTGTGATAACTTCAATAACAATCTACAACATGACAGCTACCTTGTTGACTTCGTGAAGAATAAATTTGGCCTCAACAACATGTCCACAAAACCAACAACTTTGGCAAATGCCACCATAAACTATATGTTACTAGACACATTGATGTTGATATTAGGCTTATGTCTCTTACTTCCATATCTCAGGCCAATCTTAAACAAATCATTTCCAAATTTAGTTATAAATATCATGTACTATTCAATGTCTGTTTTACGTTATTAATAGATTTGGTACTCAATGTCACATTTTCATATCTATCCAATGTATAAAAGTAGCTCCTGACAGATCTTTCACACTAAACCAATGGCAGTGTGCCCTGACACAGCCCCAACCAATTTTTATATGCTGCTTAGATTAAAATGATAAGTACATACATTTCTTAAATGTTCAATAAACTGTAAGTCACTGAATTATAATAAGCTAAACCAATAGAGATAAAACATAATAAACAATTAATCTAATTTTTATATCATGTAAATCACAATAATTATAAACTATACAGATTTTTTTACAACATAACACTGCTTTATGTGTGAAACTAAATTTTTTTTCAGAAAATTGGATAGATGACTAGTTAATATGAATATTCCAGTGCCAAATATGTTAAATATTATTAAAAATGTCGCATCTAATTCTTGGTGGAAGCATCTCAATTGGAGTGATGATTTTACTCCTAGCATCCGATTGAATAGCTCTGATTGAGCTGATGAGGTTATTTTGATTCCCCAATAGAATATGCAACCCAACAGGTACGTTTGCATAAAAATTAGCTTAAATTAGTATAGATTCCTAAGGGAAACAACCTCTTTTTATATAAATGAAGGGGGTTCAGAGGGATGAAATTTTTTTAGCTAATCCTCAACTAAGAACTCCAGTGATTGACTAAACTGAAAATATTTTAAGATAGCTTATTGGAGAAATTATATTAAGATGTTACACCATGATTATGCCATTTTCAGCCATCAATTTAACACCTGAATTGAGCCCTACTGAGGTAAAAAGTTTTGAGAATTTATTAGGCTGAATCATTATTGACTTAACTTGAGTTATTCCCTGCTAATCAAACTTACTCTCACTGCTCCTGTTTCTAGCTTCCAATTATCATATTTTCCAGGAGCAATTTTCTAGTATTGAATTGTTTTTTTAAATCTAAATATTAATCTAATTATTATATTTACTTCTATCTGTAGGCTACTATAAATCCCCAAAATCTTATACAAGCAGTTGAGAGGGTATGATACTCCAGTGAATGCTAAATTGTTGAAATCCTGTGCAAAAGCACCTGCAAGTACCAAAGTTCCAGAATTTCAACAAGTGGTGCTCACTACAGGGAGATTTTTCTATCACAATCTCATAACTAAAATAGAATATGCTTGGGGTTAGTAACCCTCCCCAACTCCACACTGAAAATGAACCAAGAAAAGCTTGTATAGAACAGTATCTAGAAAATCTTTTCTCACTCCTTGAGAAGATTGAACAGCGCCTCTCTCAAGACCCTTATCAGGATGCCCCACCTATCTATAAACCCCATTTTAGATACAAGTTTACCTCAGATGAGAGTAGCATTGCATCATTTCTTTGTCTATAGATCCATCATGGAAGGGACAACTGATTGCCAAAAAATCTGGCACATCTTCCCTTGCCTAAGTCGCATAGCCCAATATGTCATGGTTTCTAATATGGACATCTTTAGTACCTGTGTGAAGGTTAAGTAAGCGTTCATTGAGGAATTTGAAATAACACAGAGTTTAAGTAGGAAAAAGCAGGCCTTTATGTTTTTTAGCATGCAAAAGGGTAAATTGGATGCCACCTTTTTTATTGGTTCTAAAGTGAAGCTCAGCCACTGTTAATTGCAAAAATGTTATCTCATGATGAGGCTGCTTTGCCATTCTGACTGGTTTAGATTCTCATACTTCCTTAGTATAGCATATTAAATCAAGTTAAATGATGCTTCTGGAATGTTTGCAATATAAAGGAGACTTTATAAAAGGGTGCAGCTTTCCATAAAGTTGAAACTATCCAAGAAGTAGTGTTTAAACCCCAATTCTTAACCATTGAGAAACTCATAACTGTATCTCAGAAGAAGGAGTCCACGATGGCTCCCATGGCCCCTCTTATACCTGTTTCCATCTTGAAACCTTCTCCAACAGTGTGATTTAAAACAAAAATTACTCCATCACATGAGGTCGGTCGCTGTGCACTTTTGGTGATAGGGTAGTACTCCCTTTCCTCCTATTCACTCAAATTTTGGCCTGTGCACTCAATCAAGAATCTGCCGCGCTTCACGCCCTCCGCCAAAAAGGCCTCCCACAGTGGCTCAATTGTCATGTACCTCCAAGGTGCAGTAACTAGCTTCCTCGTCATCTTCCCTGCTTCTTTGCATTTTTAACCTGCCTTACGGTGCAGCCAAGATCCTCCAACATAGAGCTTCAGCTCAATTCTAATGAAGTTAAAACATCTTTGCCCTCAGCTAAAATGGTAGTTGAACATCATAGGGCATCCTTTGAAACATAGAAGCACAAATGGACAAGTGTTGTACAAAGAAAGCTGCTAATACTGATGTGCAGGACTCAAAATCCCTCCTACATTCCAAAGGCTTGCTTAGATAACTGCACTGATGATGAATCAGAGATGGGTTATGAGGTTGGATATTACTCCTAGGAGCCCCAGTAAAGTAGGGATATGGGACTGGTTAAACCATGAGGGGTAAATAAGGCCTTGATACCTAATGAAATCTTTCTTACCAAGTTCTGGGGTGCCCTGAGGTTACCAATACCATTAATGATGCCGAGCAGTTTAGTGTTTATTAATCCAATCTTTTTAGCATATTCATAACTTACTATTCATTAAAGATAACTATCTTGAAATAGCTAAAAAACCTGCAGATAATTTCCATATTAGGGAGGGTGTCAGACAACTACACGTCCAATGTATAAAAAAGAGTGGTTTGGAGGTAGATGCTGGAAAAATTTGGCCAAAGGACCCTAGACAATTATTATTGAGAACCCTACAATTTAGGTTAACACTATTTTCAACATTTCATGAGCAGATAACACAAGTTCAAACAGTTGGATTACTCTATTCACGCAAGGGAACCTGGGGAGTCCATTAGCGGTTTCTCTCCCATGTCATGTCCAAATACCTTCAAACACCTAAGTGGGGACCACCACCTTTTAGGGCGTGGTGGAGATCCCCCAAGGAGAAATAATTTTAGTTAAAGTGGATTTGCAGGATTTATTAAATTGTTACCCCATGGGTACATATTGCCAAGAGTTAATTCCCCATCCTTATTCAGCCAAAGTGAAGCAAGTTTTCTGAGCTTTGATAGGCTGAATTTGCATAATTCCTTATACAGAATGTAACAAGTTGTTCTAAATTTATTTATTTGATTCTCAAAACAGTTTAAATACTGACTGGTTGGATATCAAGAGGGTTAATTTTTACCTTATCCTAGCGGCGCCTAATAAAATTTTAAAAAACCCATACTTTTCTAAGTTTTTGTAGCTTAATATCTATTATTTTCAGTGGTTTAAATCCCCAATTGTTGGATTTTAGGTCAATTAGTACCTGCGAGCTTCTCTCAAGCCAAAGTTCACAACAAGTGGTGCTCAATACAGGGGTTCATTTATACCACTAAAACCTTTTTAAACAATGACAACTATTTTGGAATCAAGGCTAGCTGCATTAGAAAACCAACTAGCCAGTGCTTTGGCTCGCCTAAAAAGGCTTGAGCAGCACACTCCGCAAGGCCCTTATGGGTTCTCCCAAATCATTTTTAAACCTCCATTTAGGAAAAAGTTCACACCTGGTGAGGAAGGTATCACCTCCTTCCTTTATGTTTATAAATCTTTGATGAAAGGAGCGACTGGCCTTCAAAAACCAAGTTTATCCTTCCTTGCTTATATCAGATGGCTCAAGAGATCATGGTTTCTCAAATGACCACACTTACCATCTAAGGGAGGTTAAACAAGCGCTGATTGATGACTTTGGTTCCAAGCAGAGTTTACAACAGCTAAAGCAGGCCTTTATGTGCCTTAGCCTGCAAGAGGGAAGTTTAATTTCCTCATTTGTTGAGTGATTCTATAGTAAAGCTCAACCTCTGTTGCTGTCCAAACTGCTCCCTCTTGATAATTCTATTTCTGCTATCATGGCTATCTTAGCGTCATATCCCCCTTTAGCAATGCATATCTCAATATTCAAACACCTTCCAATCTGTACGGGATATCAAAGCGGCATTGCTAGCAGTGGCTGATCTTTATGAAAATGAACTTCTGCAAAGAGCTCCAAAGCGGAAATCAGCTCAGGCCCTTTTGGCCTCTTCTATGGCTGTATCCCTCTGGAACCCCGCTTCTGCAAAGTTGCTGCACCAAAATACTCCTCATTATGTGAGGATATGCAGAAAATAGTGGCAGTTATGGGGCAGCGCTCCCCTCCAACTTCAGTTCCCAAAGTTCAGCCAGTGAAGTCAGTTATCACTCTGCCTGTTCCCCCTATTGACGAGCAATCTACTAAGGTGACTAAAGTATCACACCCACCTAAGCCGCTGCCTCAATCCCCTTCAGCCTCAACTCAGGCTGCCTCTAATTCAAAACCTGCCATTATGGGGCAGCCTAAGAAGGTCACTTCTATGGCAAAAGTCAAAGCAATTACACTTTTAACTCCTCCCCAAAAGTTGTTAAAGCTACGATGCTCCCTTTAAAAAACAAAAGGGTAGATAAGAGCAACAAAGCCCTCCCTTGTGAGGAGATTAAGCCAGTTTCTCAGCCCCCTCCTAGTAACTCGTTGAAGTGAATTGACAATTTCTCTGATGAAGAATCTGAGGGGTGGTGAAGACGCAGGCTATTATGTTTTGGGAGCTGTTGAATGGTTGACTGGATCTAAATCATCAGTTATTATAAATCAAAGATATCCTAAAAATATCTGAACTTGAATTTGTGGCCTAGCAATTTCACTTAATTAAATTTGACTATGATGATACAGTCTTGAGGGCTTTGTTGGTTAGGTTGAACTTAAATTTAAGTTTTGATTTAATGACTCAGGCACGTGGGCTTTTTTGGTCTATGTCAAAGTTAGTTTATAATGTTAATTGAGTTTTTGACCAAGTTAATTACTAATTAGTGATATGAATCACCTTGGTATGTGCTGCCAATTACATGTGAAAGTGAATCAGTTCAGCTATTTTGAAGATGCATATGAAACGCTATCTTGAGAATGATGATGGTGTTTACTCTGACCCTGAGGCTGAGTATGATGCACTGAGTCAAAGTATTTGTAGACATTCTTACAAATTATTTTACATGGCCAAGTGCCATTGAAAATGAGACGTTATGGGTAAGATGTGGTTAACATCAAACCCTATAAATAACCCTCAAGTTGATACTTGTAAATAGATTCAACTACTGGATTAAGTTTATAGTTCAACTTGTAAACTTTTTTGTGTTTAGTATTTTATTTTGTACTAGTTGGTATTTACTTGGGATCAGTAAGATCAGGGTGGCATGCCATTGTCCAAGTAAACTACAGGGTATATGATTTAAGTACTAGCAAAAAAGTTATATTTTAAACTTTAAATCACCATCCTGTCTATTGTCCTCACACAATAGACGCACAAAACTGCATTTCACACCTGACAAAGAACCAGCCATCAGAACAAAGCCCAAATTTCAACAATGTCGCTCATGGCTAGGACCGCAGATGGTGATCAGCATCAATGGTTGAGCGCCCTAATTTCGCAGATGAAGGATGAATACACTGAAAAAATCAATTACTGGCAATCCCAATTTGAGGACCAACGGGTGAAAACTGAAGACTCTATTGATCGTCTTAATCTACAGATCAATAATCTCAATGATGATGTTAATGCTATTAATGAGTCAAACAATAATCTCCATGGAGAATTGAACCAGTGCAAGAAGGCAATGAAAGAAAAGGACCAAGTGATTTCCACCTTGCAACTACAAGCTACTAGCCTGAATAAGGAAATAGCAAAATTAAAATTAAAGACTTGAAACCACGTCAATTGGAAAAATGAAATCAACGAGCAAATTTGAACTCTGGCTGATGGGCATTATAAGTGTGCTACAACCCACTTGACTGAAATTTCTTCTGAATATTATGAGGATGAAGCTTCTTAAATAGCTACTGAAACGGACGCTGGGCCACGTCAACAACTGCCTAGCAATATGATTGCTTTGGTCAACACTAACACCTCAAACCGGAATATAATGCCCCAACGCCCTAAACGCCTGGTTCTGGTCAACAAAGGAGTAATCATGATAACCAGGAATGGAGAAGCAATAATTTCAAACCAGCAAACCTGCTGGCCTTTGACAAAAATGGAAGTATTACCACCCTCATCAAATGCTTTGAAATGGCCATGCATGGGGCCAGCGACCATAACAAAGCAGCCACCATGATTAACTGCTTGGATGAGTGGAGCATTGAGTTGATTATGCCTCACATTAATGAAAATCCAACATATGCTGAAGTCAAGGAGGCTCATGCGTCATGAATTTGGAGGTCCAGAATGGATGTTAATCAGAAAATCCAAGTTTATGAACATCAGCTTTAAGAAAGATGAAGCAATTGACAAATTTGCGTATCAATTCTATTGCAAAGCTCAAGTTCTCTTAAGCGCGCGGGCTATGGTCAATTTTGACGCCAAGATTGCACTAGAGCATGCAGTAGAACCTTACCCTAATCTATCAAGCACTCTATTGCCTGCTTTCATGCAAAACCTTGCAACATCTGAATTGGTTGACTATTTACGCAGATGCTCAAAAAATTACGGCCCTCCTAATACTGGTTACAGATTGGGATCCCCTGCCTTGGCTGGAAAGTCCTTTAAAACCAATAAGAAGATTAACACCTCATGGTCAGTGAGTAAAATTACTTGCTTTAGTTGCATTTTGTAAAGGTCACTATGCTTCCCAATGCCATCAGCAAAATGTCAATATAATCCTTCCCAATACCATGCAGGAGGAGGGAAAAGAACAAGCACTATAGATGAGGGATGCTCTATTGTGCCTACAACACCAGTCCCACCTGATTGACAAGCAAACAATGGCAACGGGGCCTTGCTTAACAATGAAATTGATTCTATTTTAGTATTGAATGAAAATTCCTTGAATGTACAAGCGGTAACTCGCTCCCAGAGTAAGATTGTCACACATGAAGCCTCTGAAGAAGTCGCTAAACCCTGTGTGCAAAAAAAACTTGATTATATTCCAGCCGTTGGGCATAGTGGAATGACTAAGTTCAAGGAAAGAGACTTAGTAGTATATTGTGACACTCATAGTGCAGGCTGCGTGCACAAGCTAGCCTCGCTTTGGAAGGGTCCATTTATTAGGAGAAATTATCTGAAGATGTATATACCATTAAGGATCAAGGCAGCTGGGATGTGAATCAGGTACATGCTAAGTTCCTTCGTCCATATCATAAAGAATAATAATAATAAAAATAATAAAAATAATAAAAAATAAAAAGTAAAAAAGAAAAAATAATAATAATTGCAAGCCATAGAGTTTATTTCATAGATTTGATGCCTTGCTGGCATTAGAACTAGGTATCCCCTCTTTGGTAGGGGTAGGAGAGCGCGACCAAACTGGAGAATCATGCAACGGAATTGGAGATGCGCCAAACCCAAGAAAGCTTGGCACCAGGCACGCTGGCCCTGTCAGCTTAGGAAAGGCTATTGAGATAATGTTCAAACTTTGAGGAATGCAAAGAATTAGACATTGTGATCAAGGAAAAAGAGTATCTGCCGCTTATATCCAGTCAATTAGGGGGAAGTACTGAATGGTTGACTGAATCTAAATCGTCAGCTATTATAAACCAAAGATATCCTAAATATATCTGAACATGAATTTGTGGCCTAGCAATTTCACTTAATTATATTTGACTATGATGACATGGGCTTAAGGGCTTTGTTGGTTAGGTTGAACTTAAATTTAAGTTTTGATTTAATGACTCAGGCACGTGGGCTTTGTTGATCTATGTCAAAATTAGTTTTTAATGTTGATTGAGTTTTTGACCAAGTTAATTACTAATTAGTGATATGAATCACCTTGGTATGTGCTGCCAATTACATGTGAAAGTGAATCAGTTCAGCTATTTTGAAGATGCATATGAAACGCCATCTTGAAAATGATGATGGTGTTTACTCTGACCCTGAGGCTGAGTATGATGCACTGAGTCAAAGTATTTGTAGACGTTCTTATAAACATTTTACATGGCCAAGTGCCATTGAAAATGAGACGTCATGGGTAAGATGTGGTTAACATCAAACCCTATAAATAACCCTCAAGTTAATACTAATAAAATAGATTCAACTATTGGATTAAGTTTATAG
This sequence comes from Massospora cicadina, assembly GCA_022478985.1. Classification (NCBI taxonomy): domain Eukaryota; kingdom Fungi; phylum Entomophthoromycota; class Entomophthoromycetes; order Entomophthorales; family Entomophthoraceae; genus Massospora; species Massospora cicadina. The sequence continues at coordinate 134,620 of JAKSZP010006649.1, read as the reverse complement.
TTTAACTTGTAAACTTTTTTGTGTTTAGTATTTTATTTTGTACTAGTTGGTATTTACTTGGGATCAGTAAGATTAGGGTGGCATGCCATTGTCCAAGTAAACTACAGGGTATACGATTTAAGTACTACCAAAAAAGTTATATTCTAAACTCTAAATCACCATCCTGTCTATTGTCATCATATAATAGATGCACAAAACTGCATTTCACACCTGACGAAGAACCAGCCATCATAACAAAGCCCAAAATTAAACAGGAGCCCCAATGGAAGTTCAGTTTCTGGATAAGTTGAGGACTGAAAGAATTGATATAGCCATAATACCACGACACACCTACCTTCAACAGTTGTTAAGGTTTTCAGAGGTGATTGATACCACTAGTGATGCTGTCTAGATCATTGGAACAGTGATCAGTATCACCCAGCAGGTTCTTACCCTCCAATCTATTAAAGACAAATACCCTGCAATGGCTCAACGCCTTGCCTCCTCTCCGTTTAGAGGAGATTCTCGCCCTCCCCTCTACTTTTGGTAACACAATATCTAAGGTAGAGGTTGTTATCAATAAGGTGCGCATTTTAGCCATCCTTGATATGGGTGCTCCAGTGAAAGTGGTCTCATCAAAGCTATTAATAAAATCAAGTTGGCACCTGATCTGTACTATTCACAAGAGTTTAGAACTGCAGGGCCTAATAATATGTGAGCTATTGGAGCTTACTCTTCTCTACCCATATGAGTTGGAAAACTCCTACTTACTGCCCCTGCGGTGGCTTTAGAAAATAATGCATACGACCTGATCATTGGTACTCAATTCATGATTGAGTATTATGAAATCATTAATATGAAACATAGAATTCTCTCCCTTTTAAATTATGAAGGTCCATTAGTCTTTACCAACAATGAGTCTAAGAAGAAGTAATATACATTCATAGTTGAGTACCCTTCATCATCCCTCACCCTTATTTATACCACATTAGGCAGAAACACAAAAAAGCTGCCTGACTCCATGGATGCTTCTGAGGGCATTCCATTGTATGCGTCAGAGGATGTAGTAGTCAAAGTGGGCAAACAAAAGGTGATAGATACCAAGATTGCCATGCAAGTCGTTCATAACTGCCTCCTGCACTTAACAAGCAGAGATGGAATGGGCCTTTATACCTCAGGTGCTACCAGGTATTATAGACCCAACATATCAGCGACCAATTAATCTCCTTTTGAGAAACTTCACCAAGAAGGACGTGGTTATCAAGAAGCATCAGGAGATTGGAAGAGGCCTGTTGGTCCCAGTTAAATTCTGAGGATCTCTTGCTTGATAAAGTTAATTTCTGTTGCTTAATTGGACGGAAGTTCGGCTGAATAAACCTCAATTTTGCCACTGGCTTATGATATTTTAACTGTATGGAAACTCATTAGGCATATTTAAATGGCCTGACTCTTCTGGCCAATTTTGGGCTTAATTCTCCCTCTTTGATTGTGAATTTTAACTGATTCAATCAAAACTACAAGCTTTGGATCTTTAATCCCAGCTTTTCACACTCTCCAAAAGTGACTTAAGATAAAAACTGGAAAGAAGGTTAAATCCAATAGACATTTATTAGACTATATTATTTGATATTTATTTATTAGGCCAGGTTCTAGTAATTATGCCTCTAGGGCATCTCCTGGCCACATTCAAGCACACAGTCTCACTATATTATTTCCACCTCAGTTTTCCCTTAAACTGATATGACTAAAACCTATTGCTATGTTTATCAGTGACAAAAGTCTCTGATATTTGGGAGGATTTCAGGGACAAAAATCGCAACAAGTGTGCTAAATTGTCCTAGGATCATCTTGAAATGAGTTTTGTCATAATGCTGTTGAAATATAATTCTGGGAGCTTTTGGCATCAATTTAAATAAATGATGTACCCTTAATCAGGACGTTGACAGGCCTCTCTTGATAGCACTAGGTACTCCGATTCATGTGAACCATGTTCAACTGCTATTGTGCTAAATACACATATTGACATACAAAAATTATTTTAGGACCAGCTCAAAATATGTCTTCATCATATAGCTGAAAAAAACTACCTAATCAGGATTTCAACTGACTCTCTTGATAGCACTAGGTACTCCCATTCATGTGGATCATGTGCAAGTGCTATTGTGCTAAATATACGTATTGACATACAAAAATTATTTTAGGACCAGCTCAAAATATGTCTTCATCATACAACTGAAAAAAACTACCTAATCAGGATTTCAACTGACTCTCTTGATAGCAGTAGGTACTCCCATCTTTGCAGTCCATGTACAAGTGCCTTTCTGCCAATTACGTGTACTTACACACAAAATTTGCCCTAGGGCAAAAAAAGGATTATGTTCTTTCATCTAGATGTTCATGGGATTTTCAGATGTTTTCTTCAGGTCAATCCCAAGCAATTTCTCATGTTGATTATTTAATAGCGGTCCCAATTAGTTGGGACTAGTTGCTTGTTTTGGTAAAACAATAATCAGCCCAACTATGTGAGTGTATCTGGCTGAAGCATCTTATAGAATAATTGGATTGAATTGACATTCAATTAATTGGATCAAGCTGAGTAGTTGCAGAGAAGAGTGACTTAAATGTGCAAGTATATTTGGCCCAAGCTTTTGATATTATAATTTAATCCACGTTACAATAATCAGCCCAAGCCATGTTATTGTAACATCTTTAATTGAAGTGTTAGGTGGAGAATTAAGAGGATAATTGGCCCGATCTGTTGGTTGTTGAGGGTTTATTTTTGAGTCAACCACCAGAATCTAACAATCCCAATTGAGGTTATTAACCAATTTCACTGATTGGTTCTATGTCAGATATGGGCCTAACAGCTGATCAATCGTTATGTACTTTGCCCATTATTCAAATATCAGATAATATAATCCCTGCAGAGCTTGATAAAGTTTATTCTTTATGGGAGTCATATAGTGACATTTTTTCCAAATATGATACCAATTATGGGCACATGAAAGATTGGAGCCACACAATTGATTTTGGTTATTCAGTCCTATCCTATCTAAACCATATCATAAATCAAAGTCAAAGAGCAATAAATGAAGACATAGATCAAGCAGTACTGGACGCTGGATTACTAGTACATTCTCAAAGCCCTTGTTCGTCGCCTCTCTTATTTATAGAAATGGAGGTCAATGGGTAGTTATGTACTACTAAAAATTATACAACCTTATGAAAAAGAAATGATACCCTATCTTATGCATTAACAACACTCTTTTACAACTCTATGGCCCCAATTTATTTTTCGTCTATGGACAAGCCAGCAGATACTGAAAATTGACCTTTCTCCACAGTATCTGGAGGCATGCTATCTCATTTTCAGCGAAGGTCTATTTCAGCCTACCTGACTACCTCTTTTTTTATAGTACTAGATGGTCCCAACCCAAGGGGGGGATTCATCGATGTCCTACCTGACTACCTCAAAGGTTGTGAAATGCACCGCATCATTCCAAGGAGTGATGAATCAAAACTTACAAAATCTTGAGTAAGTTTTGTATTGTCTTGCTTGACAACATCACAGTCTTTTCTATAACATTCAACGAACATCTCACTCATCTAAAAGTACGTTTTCAACGCCTTTTTGAGTCTAGAACCAAGCTAAAACCATTCAAGTGCACTTTTCCTAAGATAATTAGATTTTTTCTGACATGCTTTCTCACAGGAAGGGATTTAGACTTCATAAAAAAGGATTAAGCGTTATCAAAAACGCCCCTCCTCATAACCTATGAGATATGCAGGTGTATCTGGGTATGATAAAATATTATCATCAATTCATTTCAAGTTTTCCCAGTCCAGTGAAACTCTCCTATGACAATTAGCTAATAATACTCGTTTCTCTTGGGGTTCTGAAGAAAAAAAGCACTTTTGAGATAACTAAAGAAGCTGTTAATAAAATGGCCTACCCTACATCACGTGGACTATGATAAACCTTTCATTCTGTTTACCAATGCCTCTGATTACTTGTTGGAGCTATCTTGGCTCAGTTGGATGAAAAACGGAGTGTATCACACCATACCAGATTTCATCAAGATGCTTTCAAAAACTGAATGCAAATATAGCGTCACAGAGAAGGAGTTCCTCGCTTTCTAATTCTCTATAAAATATTACCAACCCTTTTTTATTGAACCACCTCTACCACGGTTAAAGACCACGCCTCATTGAAATAGCTACAAATATAAATAGTCCTACTGGTCAATTGGCTTGTAGGGCCTTAAAACTTCAACATTATGATATAAATATTGAACATTGGGATGCAACTTTCCATATTCTATTGATGTGTTGGCTCAGTTACCTGTTCTTTATTTAGATATTAGTGAAGCTGAGAGATTGCATGACCTGCTTATAACCCCAATGCTTGGGATGATGAGGATAAAACCATTAAGAAAATGATAGCATTAGACTCCCACAACTTCAAGGTGGAGAGTGGGAAGTTATACAAAAAAGTGGGAGTCATCTGGTTGCCCTATCATTGACCCTCAGAACGAGTACCTGCCATCATGGAGACTCACTCTAACCTTGCGCATTTCAGAGTGAGAAATACTTATGAGTAGATCAAATATTGGTTCTACTGGGAAATAATCATGTAATCTATTATCAAAATCCTGAATGCATGCTTAGCCTAAAAAGCAATCCAGTCCTAGGCCAAATATTAGTACAAACCAACTACTCCTCAGCAACCATTCCAGTTTATGAGTTTAGATATGGCAGATCCTCTACCCTAGAATACCAGTGGAAAAAGCTAATACTGGTAGGTATTGATTACTTCATGAAACAAATGAAACTGTTGCTCTTCCCTCCCAAGATGGTGAAGCTATGAAACTCTTCCTTCACAAAATATCTTCACTAGCCATGGTTATCCCCAGGTTCTACTCTGTGATAATAGGAAAATCTTACCTCCAGATTGGTAAAGATTCTAGCTACCTCCATGGGAGTTGTTAAATTCCGAGAATCACTTGATTGTTAATAATGAACCTGCACATATATTTGGGAAGAAGTTTGGCCAATAGATCATCAATTTTAGCCAGTGTTTTAAGGTATATTATTAATTCAGAAGTTCACTTGGGTTATCTAAAATTATGCGAATATTCTGGTCAATTTGAAAAAACCTTTTATCCATCAAATTCACTAATTTCATGCAATTTAGACAAATTTATAAGCTGTTGATTCAATTCAAAAAGCTTTCAACCCTTTTAATAAGGACCAGCTCTGGTTTACAAACAGATAAAAAGAATTTAAAGAATATATCATTTTTTTTCCTTACCACTAAGTTTCAAAAAATCATCTTTTTTGGCTCTTAACTTTTGCAAAAACTCCCTTAACCAATGTTTACACTTTTTGTAATCATTTTGCTTTTTTTTGTAGCATAATTTATTTGGTAAATTTGTTCATTTTCCATAACATTAATATTTGATAAAATTTGAACTAAATATATATATATCGCATATTTTTGGACGCATATATGTGTTTTTAGTTATACATACCCCTCAGTTTTTGGACGCATATATGCTTTTTTCAGATTTAATTACTCCTCATATTTTGGACAGTATATGCTGTTTTAGATTTACATAACCCCCATTTTGGACGCATATATGCGTCAAATCATTGAAAGGGTTAAGAGATGCTATCTTATGATCTTAATTTGATGATATTCTCATAAGGCCAAGTGCTAGAATCTAAACCTCTAGTGCATCTCCTGGCCATACTCTGAGAACTTAGTTCTCTACAGATTTTATTTTCCACCTCAGTTTGGCCCTTAAACTAATACAATCATGACCTTTTAATAGGACTATTGGTGACAAAATAATCTTAAAATTGGGAAGGTTGCAGGTACAAAATTTCAACTCAAATGTGCAAAAAGATTATAAAGTCAGCCCAACTTAAGTTTTATCATAAACATGATAAAATACGACTTCTGGGAAATTTGACATTGATTTGAAGTAAATTACATACACCTAATCAGTATGTCAAAAGGCCTCTTAATAGTAATAGGTACTCCCATTCAGGATATCCATGTGCAAGTGCTATTGTTTGTCATACAGCTGACGAAACACAATTACTGAATAAATTTAAAATCAATTAGCCTAATGGAGTACCCTTAATCAGGATATTGGTAGGCTCCCATTAGCACTAGTATTCCCATTTTGACTGTCCATGTGAAAGTGCTATCAGATTTGTCATACAGCTGACAAAATATGATGATTGGGAAAAGTTAGGATCAATAAGGCTTATTGATGCAACCTTATTTGGTGTGTCTGTAGCATTTTGATAGAACTGGGGGCTCCCATTTAGGATGTCCATGTAAAAGTGCTATTATGTTTTGTCATATGAATGTCATTATATGATTACTGATAGAAATTGGCATTGATTTGGCTTATTGATGTACCCCTAATTAGGTATCTGTAGCCTTTTAATAAGTGATATTATGCATTGTTTATTAGTCCTAATTTTTTAGGTTAATCTTGGAATAATTGGACAGATCTCATAGTGCTTAAAGGGTATATTGTCAGGGTAATTGGCCAATATTAGATAATTTTTATAAAAAGGCTAATTTTGAGTAAACCACAAGTTTTTGACAGGATAAAAATAGCTCTTTTAGCCTCATATAGCCCTTTGATGAATGAAACCATGAAAGTGCAAAAAACCTTGTGTATCTATATTACAAAAATGGCCACTTCAGACCCTCTTACACTGGTATTAATTGCTGCTTAGAGATTTTTAGCATATTTTATTAATTATCACTGGATTAAGCAAAATGTTTCTATTCCACATTCTATATGGTAGAGTACCTGAACTAACTGCTCTTTTACCTAAAAATGTCTTTTCTGCTAGGACTGATGAGCCTGAAAATATAATGAAAAGGTTGGAGCAACATATTATCATGCTACAATCAGATGGTATGACCAACTTAGCAAAACAATCACTAAAAAAGGTCAAGAAGCTTTTCAGGCTTCCTACTTGAATTAAATATTCAAGTTTATCTGATGAAGGGAATCAAACTCAACTCAAAGAATTAGGAAAACTATTGTTGGTGATATCCCTGACTAAATTCAAGGCCCTCTGATTTTGGTGTTCAACACCAACTTATGCAAAATTAACATTACTTGACTGTTACCTCCCAAATATTGGGTGTTTAAACCTGATCTATACAACAATCAAATTCTGTATGACAAACATGAACAGCATTCTGCATAATCTTTGATTGGTAATGAGTATAGATCTTGGCTCAGAAATGCTTAGATATCTACCAAGAAATACTCACTGATCACCCATATAACCATGTTTTTAATCGTACAAACTTTACTCTCTTTTTGCCATTGCTGAATTGGCTTACATCAATTAATTTAGGGACAAAAACACTTTTAAGATTTACCAATCAGTAGACTTGACCCTGAGTGAAGAAATTTATGACTGAGAAAAGTAAACATTATAATCCTATATTCAGGAACTTTGGATCTCCTGCCCTCTAAAACAATGGATGAGTGGTTTAACATCCCCTCCATCCTAATGAAACTGGTGCCCCCTGTCAGGTTTACCTTGAATTCACGGTGGAAATATTAATACATTGAATAATAATTATTTGGATTTGTATAACCCCTCAGATCATGACGCCACCCATATTAGTGACTCAGCAATCAATAAGCATGTCAGATTCTGGTGGTTGAATAAAAAAATCCCTTTGACAACAAACAAATCAGACTGATTATCATTCCAAAAATTGGTCCAATCTTTAATTATCAACTAAAGCCAATTACTATTATACGGCTTAGCAAAATATCACAACGCCAAGTTAATACACTTATCCACTTCACAGATCAGGTCAAATATCTCAACGTCAAATCCATTTTTCTCTCAACAGCTTGGCTGAATATCCTAGCATAATTCAGGCCAATTTACATGCAAAAACCTTGGCATTTGGTCCTAATCAATTTCCCTCCCTATGGCGAATTTTATATGTTGATCCTTGCCATTGGCATAATAGCACTTGCACATGGATGCCCAAATGGGAGTATCTAGTGCTATCAAGAGAGGCCTGATGACGTCCTGATTAGGGATATTTCATCTAATTAAGATCTATGCTAAATTTTCCAGAAGTCATATTTTGTCATCTGTAGGACGAAACTCAAATTAAGATGATCCTCCATAAAGTTTGCACGTTATATTGCGATTTTTACCCCTAAAATCTTTACAAATATGAGAGTATTTTGCCATCAATAGTCAAGCAATAGGTCATAATTGTATCAGTTCAAGTGCTTAACTATGTGGAAAATAATTATCTTTTTAGAAATTGTGTGCTTGATATGTGGCCAGTAGATGTCCTAGAGGTATAAATACTAGCGCCTGACCTAATGAACTAGCATCCAATAAACATCTTCTAGTAAAAATATATTTTTTATTAATTTTCTTTACCTGGTTTTCTATAAAAGACTATTTCTTAAGGGTGTTGATAAACTGCATTTCAGAAATCTCAGCTTCTATCTTTGCCTGCCTTGGTAGATGTTCCCAAATTTGTAGGGAAATTAAGTCCAAGATTGACCATAAGAGTCAGATTTATTTAAATAAGCCTAGTGAGATTCCAAACGATTGAAGTAATTTATTACACTGATTGAATCAAGGATTGTTTGGCCGAACTTAGTCTGATTAGATGTGAAGGATTTAATTTTTAAGTGAGTAATCCTCAGAAACTAATAATGCTTATAGGAGAAATGACAGTGACAAGCTCCCTTCTATTTCTTACATCATTGGAGGTGACCCTCCTCGCCCCTTCTATGGAACAATATCAATTGCAACCATCAGACTTTGCGATACCCTTCATCTAATAATTTGAGGGCCTTTGTCCCCAGAGGCTGAGCTAATAGAGGATGAGCTCTTGCATTACCAGCCCCTATGAAGAGTTTAGCCAATAATTCCTTTCTTGATGGAGAATAGGATGGAGCTGGACGTTCAGAACGCTGTTTTTGTCAATTCATACATACCACTCTGTACCATCTACTACAAGTAGCTAGGTTCCATCATCAAGAACTATTCCACAATTTACAGTTATAGAGAATAGTAAATTTAAAAACCTTCAGTTCATTAAGCTGCCTCCTATTTTTCAGTGAAAACTAAAACGCCATATTGAAAAAAACGGCAGCTAATCAACAATATAAAGTAGTGTTAAAAATCTGAAGGATGTATTTATGATATTTGTAAGAATGTAACTCCTTAATTAATTTCAGTCAATTAGAGGTCATCGTTCATAATCAGGTTGGTAATCCTTGAGTTACAAAACAAAGTTGATAACTTTATGACCTCTGTGGTCAAGCGTCTCCAATTTTTGAAAAAATCATATATGAAGTATGTCATGCCCAGGATAAACACCATTCTTCAGAACCACTGGGAATGCCTGGTGAGTTAGGAGCTCCTGCTTGAGATGGACAAAGCTGGTGGATAAGGATCCCCTGAACCCCTTGGTTACTGTAACCTGCTGGACCTAGTGCTTACCCAGGAATTCCCAACAAACACATCCTGTTATTATTCTTTTTAAAAGTTCAAAATCTCAATATTAAATTAAATAATTTTGTTCAAGGAGCACAAATTACTTGGGATGGAGTGTCTATCTTTCCTAAAATTTTCCTAAATGGTCGTCATGAAATCCTGTGGCAATTAGGCAACTTTACTCACCGTGGTTTGCAGCTTGGACCAAAGAATTCTCACCACTGAGAAACACCAACTCAATCTTTGAGATGTGACAACAAAGTCTTAAAAGAAATTTGGTAAACAAATAAGCTTATGTTGGGATTTTTTCCCATATTTCCAGCCTACTATATTACCAGAAATCACTAGGGGATAATTCCCTAAGGCAAAGTGAATTGGAAATTGTTTGGCCCAAATTTTGGAGTAAATACATTTGGGGGATTTTGGGATATTTGCTTGGTCATAACTATCAATGATTGATCCAGATGAATACTTAAGATCTCAATGGGCAGAGTTGCTGACAAAATAGGGGCATCTGGTAGTGATTAACTATCAGGTGTACCAATTAGTATTGGTCAGGTTTCATCAATGACTGATTGGAAATAAATAGAAAGTTGCAAGGCGAGTGAGGCCGCCTTAAACTATTGAATGGATCAGTTGGTGCGTGACCTGCCTTGATGGGTAAAAAATCCTATTACCTAAGCAGGTTGCTAGCCAAATATGGTTGGTTCACTTGGATCGAGAGCAAATGTTAGGGACAAGTTTTCTGACTCTTTCCATTTTGGTCTCAAGGATGTCCAATGATAGAAACCAAGCCAGGATGGGGAAGGCCATCGCTGCTGAGATGAGGATGAATGATTCAATGGCAACAGCTGCCGTTTCATCAAAGAGGTGTCAACTAAGATTAGATGACTGAATCCCCACTATAAATCCCTAGAATTCACTCCTAATAAAAGAAAGATAATACAACAGTAGATTATATCATATATATAGATTTCATCTGGTATATAGTTTAAGTATTAAACTATTATCAGCTTTCATTTGTTCAATTCTTCTCAAGGATATTATTGCTGTGTGCAATAATTGTGAGTTTCTTAAAGAAAAGAGTAAAGATATGAGCGAGGATCTAGAGAAGAAGGAGAAACAATTGGAGATTGCTGCCAACTGTGTGTTGGACTGAGGAGATTGTTACCAGGTGAATCTCAGAGAAGATCAGGTTGGAGAGAACAAGGGAACAAATACCTAGATCATGACATCTCAAGTATTTTAATTGGGAACACTGGCCAAGTGTTGGGCTAAGATATAATAATTCACACTCAACTATGGATAATAGTCGCCATACTATTATCAAACAATAATCTAATACAATACAATGCAGACGAAGTGCACGAGAAACCAAACCTGTGCAGTATAAAAATACCTAGGGTTGTTTGACAATAATAACCAACTAAGTAAATTTTTACAAGTTGGTGCTCACTACAGGGGTGTAGTTGAGCTGAAGGACTTAGAAAATGATGTTTTATGAAGATGTTTCTGATTCTGGAAATAAGTTTCTAAAAAAAGCAACTTTAATGAAGATAGAGCGTGAAGTGGATCATGCTCATTGGCGTTCACTCAGCTCAAAAGTGGAGCTCCTTGTGAAGCAAATGGAATATACTCATTACCAGGGAAAAGGACTTGCAGCCTAGATATGGGACTATCTAGAGCTTCAAGAAAAACCTGTCCCACTTTACATCTACTTGAGATGAAAAGTATCATCAGGGCCAACTCAGTTTGAAATTGGGTTCGCTGGAAATAGTCCTGAGGAGTGATTGTTTAGATGAGGCGTTGGATGAATTAGGAAGCAATCAATCAGGAGAATTGGATTGCTATACCAATGAAGATACAAAGGCAAAAAAGGAAACATTTGATCAAAGATAGTGAAATTTTTTTCTCAATAACACTCAACCAATGATTAGAAGTTGCTGGAGATGAGTTCATCAATTCAGGAGAAATTGGATGAAGCTAACGAGGTCAGAACAACCTGTGTAATCAAGGATGGCCAGAATGGCTGAAAAATCGTTTTCAGGAGACTGACAATTTGAACAAACGGATGAAACTGTTGGATAATGATAAATTGAGGATCCAAAGCATCAGTTGTTGAAATATGAGATGAATTTAGGACCTGTTGGATGAATAACCAGTCAGGATCAAAGGCATAATATACTCAAGAGTATTGCAAAGTTGGCAAGAGTAGCCTATATGTGAAGAGAAAGCGCTGCTGGTCATATAGTGAAGAATGTCAATACAGATCAGAAGTATTGAGCTTATAAAATAAGTGCAATTTTTCCAGCGGACATCTGAACCATTAAATGGTTATGTCCTGAGATTTTGGTTAAGTCTTAGAAGAGGACAACTGAACCAAATGGAAGGTTAAATCTTAAGAGGATAATTTTAGAACCATGATAACTGGTAGGTTTAAGTACCTAGGACCCAGTTTGGATGAAGGGGAAAAGAAGGACATCTGAACCTTTTTGTAGGTTGCAAGTCCCATTGCAAAAGAAAAATACAAAAAAATATATAAAGGGTATAAAAGATATAATATATCAATTTTTATGGTCTATGAGTTTTGGACCTAAGAAGTGACAAGAAATCCTGACAGCTAAACTGCAGAGATTCCATGATTTTTTGGGACTCTCAATGAGAAGAGATTACTGGCTGGGGTAACTGAGGGCACTAACCTATTAGTTGAGTGAGAGCAACTTGCTGATCTTTTGGAAGGCCAGAAACAGGAGGTGCTCAAATTATTCAAACAGTATCAAGAAGTATTCACACAGGAAAACCACAATTAGGGATGCGCACAAGATGTGATCCATAAAGTCAACACCAGGAAAAATTTACAAATTAGGATGAGACTGATCTGAAAATTAAAAGCAGTTGAAGCGGTAGTGGAGGATGAGATCAGCAAGCTAGCGAAGCATGGGCTTCTAGTTCCTTCATTGAGTCCCTGGGTGAGTTAGAATCTAATTGTGAAGAAAAAAGATGGCTCCAACTGGGTTGTGATCAACTACTGAAAGCTGGATAATAATATGAAGAAGGATTCATATCCCTACCAAGGATTGAGGATGTGCTAGACCGATTGGGAGAAGCAAAGTATTTCTCCACAATGTTTCTGATCTCAGGATATTGGCAGATTGACTTGCTAAAAAAAGACCTAGAAAAATGCGTGATTATTACCGCGCAGGAGCTATACCTACTGATAAGGATGCCCCAGGGTCTATGTAATGCGCCTGCAACGTTCCAGAGGGTCATGGACGCCATACTTAGCGACTTGAGGTTGTCTTGCATCCTGGTATACTTGGACGATATAAATGTGTTCAGTAGGACGTTTACTAATCACTTACACCACTTGGAAGAAGTATCTAAGCTACTTTCTTTGGCTAACCTGAAGATTAAGCCAAGGAAGAGTTTTTCTTCAAAAAAGAGTTTAATATCTGGATTTGTGATCAACTCCATTGGATTGCAGCCACAAACCCAGAAGATAGAAGCCATAGAACGGATGGCTGTGCCATAGAGTGTTCGAGACATCCAAGTGTTCCTTAGGATGGTTAGATACTACAGAAGATTTATTCAGGAATTTTCCCGAATAGCTGAGCCCTTATTCCATATGTTAAAGGATCCAAAAAAATTTTTCTATGGAATGAGGAAGCCCAGGGATCTATCGATGAGCTACTCCAGTATTTAATAGATTCTCCTCTTCTGAAATATCTGAACTTCAATCAAGAGTTTATTATACAAACCAATGCTTTGTTGACAGCAATTTGCGCCATACTAAGCCAAGTAGACGAACTTGGGGACAGACATCTGGTGGCATATGTGAGCCAGACACTCTCAGCCGCTGAGAGGAACATCACCATAACTGAGCATAAATGCCTTGTGGTCATTTATGCATGTAAGCAGTTTCAGGTTTACATCCATGGAACGCACTTTAGAGTGATGATGGACCACTCTTCATTTTGTTGGCTTCACAATTTGAGAGAGCCAGAAGGATGACTGGCCTGATGGGCACTTAAGCACCAGGCTTATGATTATGAGTTTGTCCACTGAGCGGGGCTTCTCAACAGAATGAGGATGGCTTATCGTGGTTACCAAAGGTCCAGATGTATACCCGCAGGCGGATGAGCTATTCCAGAGAATGGTCAATGGAGAAATTGGGAACAAGCCCCAAGAAATCCAAAAGCGCTTTAGAAAGTGATGAAAAACACCAAGACCATGGATGGACAAGTGTTTGAGGCAATTAACAGGAAGCAGTTATTATTCCTGAAGCTGTTGGAAAGAGCAGCTATTATGTAAGCAGCTCATAAGGTTGTCAAGCATGGAGGCCTGAGAAAAACAACCGATCATATTTGCCAGTACTATTACTGGGAGTCCATCAACTATGATGTTTCATATCATATAGCTTGTTGCGTGGAGTGCCAGCTGCACAAACTACATAAAAATACAACTGGATACTGACTGGTCCGCCCTGGATTTGCCTGGCATACAGTGTCCATAGACGTGATAGGACCACTGACAATGAGCACAGAGGGAGTCAAGTACATCATAGTTGCCATTGACCATCTGACAAGATGAGTCAAGACGAAGGCTCTGATGAAAGAAGGCACTTCCAGCACCGCGAGGTTCATCCTGGATCAAGTAGTATATCACCATGGATGTCCGCAGGTCCTTCTTAGTGATAATGGAACAAACGTCATGTCTCATGTAATCCTTCAATTGAATGAAATAAGAGGATTAGAAGAGTCGTGTCAGTACCCTACCAGCCAGAGATTAACAGACTGGCAGAATGAGTAAATGGAATGCTGTCCATGATGCTGAGGAAGCTGGTCGCAGGAGAATTTCTGCGTAGAATGTACCTGAGTTAAGTGACATTTGACTACAATATCAGTCATCATACGGTGACAGGAAAAACGCCGTTTGAGTTGTTGTACGGGAGAAAGGCCGCGTTGCCATCAATTCTATATTCAGTTGTGGAACAAACGTCAGGGATGAGTGCTGAGCAGTACTTGAACTGACTGATGAATATCTTGATCAAAATGTAATTGCAAGCGTTTGATACTACGTTGAAGAAAAGGTATGAGCAAAATTGACAGATGATAAAAAACCAACTGGTGCTAGCAGAATATAAAATAGATGAAAGAGTTGCCTATTGTGATATGCATGATTTTGGAAGAAGAAACAAACTAGATGTGTTGTGGTCAGGTCTATTTGATGTTATCACCAAGACAGCAAACGATGCTTACTTCATCAAGAATCCCTTGGATGGTAGAGTTGTGAATTGAGTCCAAGCTAAGTATCTGAAGCAATGGATCGATGAAAAGATTAAAAGAGGTTCTGGAAGACTGATGAACCATTAAGGTGGTCATGTCCTGACGATTAGGTAAAGTCTGAAAATGGACCTCTGAACCAATCTAGATGGTTAAGTCTGAAAAAAGGACCTCTGAGCCATAAAAACTGGCAGATTTAAGTACCCAGGGCCCAGTTTGGGGGAAAAATAAAAAGATGGACCGCTGAACTGAAACAAGGTCAAGTCCCATGGAAAAAGAAGAATAAAAATAAAAAATTGATAAAAGATATTGGAAAAATATCATTATAAACCGCATAGAAAAAACTGATATAGTTTTATAATTTTTTTATTAATTGTTATTGATATAGGGATTATTCCACCTATGTCGCCTCTTGGGGAGGGAGGATGGATCATGGAAGGAATGAACAGCCTGTCAAAATTTATGTGAGACAATGTGTAGCAAGGGCTAGACCTACACGAAGCCATGTTCTTTTAGCGGATGCAGAGCCCTGTGAGAAAGTGACTAGGGGAAGGGAAATTGAAATGTTAAAAAAAGATAATTGCAAAACCCCAGAGTGGGGAGAAAAGCAACCTTATAAGAAGAGGAAGTCAGCAAATAACCCCTAGTAATCCCAATATGTACCAGAGCTGGAAGATTAGTCTTGAACGCCTGATGACGGGCTCCATTAAGAACACCAGAAATATGGGCTGGCAGCGAACAAGGGATGCTTGACAAGGGTTGTCAGATCATGTCCCCTACCAACGCCATCAGCGGAAAATACTGATAGGAAGTGCCGGTGAAGAGATAATCATGCAGGGAGCATATGGCATCCTGCAAGTGATGACTATGGGCTTCTTGGAAGCTGAAGCTGAAGGAATGGTGAAACCTGGGTGAGGCTGGAAGCTTCCTGGACCAATCTTGATGAACTTGGCCAGCAAAGCGAAGAGAATAAGTGGTGGTATCCTGATTTAGAATGTTCTCAAGATCAGAGGGATTCAGCGCTAGGGATAAAGCCTCGGTGACTCTGGCCCTGAGTTCAGCATAGGGGATCTCAAAATGTATACTGTTACTGATGGTGAGCTCGGTAGCCAGGACAGAGGGTTTGTAGTATTATCCAAGTCAGAAGATAAAATCAGGAAGTAGGTCTGACATGAAAAAAAAGTGATCAAGAGCAAAAGGAATAATCTCCAGAGCATCCATGATGATGGTCAGTGCATCTGTGAGAAGAGCCAAATCCAGGAGAGTTTTGAAATTAAACTCTGGAATTGATGACAGAGGAAGAATCAGCAGAGAGTTATTCAAAATGATCACAAGCCTAGTTTTGGAGTGATTGGTTACCATTTCCAGTAATTTGTTGAAAGGACTAGCCGCTGGCGCCAGATTAGGCGTATGAATCCTGGAAGGACCATAGAAGAGGTTCTGCGGTGCATCCAACTCATCTGTTGGAAGAGTCGGAGGTCTTTATTAGACAAACCATTTAGCTGCTGGTATTGTAACTCGGAATTCAACATATGAGCTGGATGGGAGGGGGATGTCAGACTTATATGGGAGTTGACATTATGTACTCTACAATCCATTAAGCTTCAATTTCGGAGAAATTAATCATAAAATTAATGGGATAAGATCTCCAAGAGAAAAATTAGTAATGACTTGAGCCAAGAGGTTATGAGAGACATAGTGAGAGTGAACATAAATAAGTATTCTTATTTTGAGCTGCAAAATGAATATTGACAGCAAGAGTCTCCTGTATAGGACGAGGATGATATCAGGAAATCTAGGACGCCAGATTAAGAATCATGAATATGACAGCAGGTCATATGCCCTGATGGGGGGAAACTGGATCCCAGGACTAATATCGTCATGAGTATATTGATCAGCCCTGTACAACAGTAGATCATGGGGACAGCGCTCTGATTAGGTGATAGCGAGGAGGAAGAGGAAGAGCGCTGTATGCCAAAGGTCGTCCCAAGCAGCGTTGAGTATTGACAATAATACTCCGCTTGAGCCAAAGAAGTATTTGACTGATTGTCTGAAGCAATGTTCTCATGCCCTGGTCCTTTTCTCGCTGGAAATCTAAGCAAGAGGGGGATGTGTTGGGATTTTTGCTCATATTCCCAGCCTCTAGATTACCAGGAATCGCTAGGGGATAATTCCCTAAGGTGAAGTGAATTGGAAATCAGTTGGCCCGAATTTTGGAGTAACTACATTTGGGGGATTTTGGGATTTTCGCTTGGTCATATCCATCAGGGATCAATCTGTATGAATACTTAAGATCTTGTTGGGCGGAGTTGCTGACAAAATAGGGACATCTGATAGTGATTAACTATCAGGTGTACCAATTGGGATTGGTCAGGTTTCATCAATGTCTAATTGGGAATGAATAGAAAGTTGCAAGGCGAGTGAGGCCGCCTGAAACTAATGAATGGATCAGTTGGTGCGTGACCTGCCTTAATGGATAAAATTTCCTATTATCTAAGCAGGTTGCTAGTCAAATATAGTTGGTTCACTTGGATTGAGAGAAAAAAGTTAGGGACATGTTTTCTGACTTTTTCCATTTAGGTCTCAAGGATGTCCAATGATAGAATCCAAGCCAGGATGGGGAAGGCCATCGCTGCTGAGATAGAGATGGGTGATTCAATGGCAACGGCTACCGTTTCATCAAAAAGGTGTCAACTGAGATTAAATGACTAAATCAATACTATAGATCCCCTAGAATTCACTCCTAATAAAAGAAAGATAATACAACAGTAGTTTATATCATATATATATTTCATCTGGTATATAGTTTAAGTAGTAAGCTATTATCAGCTTTCAATTGTTCAATTCTTCTCAAGGATATTATTGCTGTGTGCAATAATTGTGAGTTTCTTAAAGAAAAGAGTAAAGATATGAGCGAGGATCTAGAGAAGAAGGAGAAACAATTGGAGATTGCTGCCAACTGTGTGTTGAACTGAGGAGATTGTTACCAGGTGAATCTCAGAGAAGATCAGGTTGGAGAGATCAAGGGAACGAATCCCTAGATCATGACATCTCAAGTATTTTAATTGGTAATACTGGCCAAGTGTCAGGCTGAGATATAAGAATTCACACTCAACTATGGATAATAGTCATTATACTATTATCAAACGATATTCTAATATTTTATACAACGCAGATGAAGTGCGCAAGAAACCAAACATGTGCAGTATAAAGATTACTAGGGTTGTTTGCCAATAATAACAGCCTAAGT
Source organism: Massospora cicadina (assembly GCA_022478985.1). NCBI lineage: Eukaryota > Fungi > Entomophthoromycota > Entomophthoromycetes > Entomophthorales > Entomophthoraceae > Massospora > Massospora cicadina. Next base: position 116,584 of record JAKSZP010006649.1, on the reverse strand, counting down.
AAATTTTTACAGATTGTCACCATGAAATTGGCTCTCATGCCACCCATGATTGAGTAGATTTATTAATCAAAGATATTAACAACCTATAAGGTCAAGTGGATACTCCTCATCCTTACAAATAACCATGAGATACCAGAACTTCTTTTGGTGAAGGAGGCCCCTGGTGTCTTTTTTAGTTTTTTGACCTCCAACACCCAGGTAGCATGTTTAAACCCTCGTTCAACAAAAAGTACGTCCTAGGAGAAGGAAGCATTTTCTAGTTCCTATATTGTTAAGTAAGTGCTATGGAAGAAGCCACAAACAACAAATAGCTGAATGCTTGACACACTTTCTTAGTAGCATGGTCAAGACAATATGGCCACTCACCTAATTTATTGTCATACTTGGAATGAAGCAAAAATGCCTTGCTTTGGGAATTTGGTAGCGACCTAACCTTCTTCCAACCAAAAGAAAATTTTATAAGATCTAGACTTAATCGGGGAGAGAACATCAATGAGTATCTCATCAATTTTATCTTGAGGCTCAGATGTTAGTCTTAGGGAATGATCTAATGTTAGATGATGCTATCACCGCCTTGAATAACCCTTTAACAATATACCTAGTATTATCCTTTATTTTAAAGTGGTGATTTTTAACTTCATATCTCTCCTTCATATTGAGCAATCTTGTAGATGCCTGCCAAATTATTATGACACATTGGTACAACTTATATACTAATAATAAGCCATGGCTCCAAGTATTTGCGGTTATACCCCCAATTCTCTCAAACCTAAATTATTCTGCACTTGTTGCAAGAGATATAATCAAACTAAACTTTTGTCACATTCTTCAATTTAAGAAGGCTAAAAAGCAGTCAGTATAGGTCAGGAGGCTCCCTATGCTGATGACAATCAAGTGCCTTAGGGCCCTTGTACTAGCACTAGTTCTATGCCCATCACCTCAGGATGCTTTGTGCCAGCGGCACCTAAAGAAGTCAACATACCCCTTTCTATCCAAGAAAATAATGGTCTTCAGCTTTTCTAATTATATGTTGGTCAGCTATTCAATCAAATCTTGGAGGTCTGTTTCTCTATGGCAAGCCAAGCGCTAGGAGATAAATCCTTTAAAAGCATTAAACAACCTGAGCTTAGCCGCGGTAAAACTCTCCGCTTACTTCGCTACAAACCCCCCACAAAATTTACTGGCCATTAATTTTTAATTTGGCTCTTATGTGGCTATAGTAGAGGTAGACTTTTATAATTTTAAAGACTTTTGATAATTGATACCAGCTCACTGGTTAACATTATATCCTTCTGACTTATCCATAAAATAAAATGGCTCCATACTTTATTCACAAAGCAGAATATGGGATGGCCGGTAATTGGACAACTAAGTCAATTGGAGCATATTCCGCCAAACCTCTCTAATTCAGAAAGCTCTAATTACTAGCTCCCGCTATCACATTTGAAAAATGAGAATTATGAGTTGCTTATTTGAGTCCAATTGATGATGGAGTACAACTTCATCATCAACCATTCAAAAATACGTTCATTATTAGGATATTGGATCCCTTTAATATTTAAATTCCCAATCAAGAGTAAAGGAGCATCAAAAAAACGAGCCTGCTTCCTAAAATATCCGTCCTCCATCTGTATAGTTGAATATCAAGTCTTAGGAGGAAAAACTAAGTTACCCACAGAGTCTATGAACGCCAAATATGGGATCCCTCTGTATGCCTACATCCTATTACATTACTCTCTGGCTCACAAGTTATTGTAGATATGGGGATCATGATTAACATCTCACCTAAACAAGTTTTGATGCTAAGAGGACACCAAAATCCTTTAATTAAAGAAGAGTTGACACGCTTAAGGTTTTTAAATCCTGCTGTTGAAATTTAGGATTTTAATCTTGCTTGTAGGAATCCAGCTTAGTCATGCTCGCTTGGTGTTATACCTCTGGATCCCATAAAGGATTTTAATAAAATAAAAAATTGAGAACTATTTAAACTGGTTCTATAATTTTTTTAATATGAGCACAGGGTAAAAATGAGAAGCGATCCCTCTCCAAATTCTATAATTAGTTTTTATACTACTTCTGAGAGTCATAGGGAATTCGGAGATAGGTTTGGAATAGCTTCAATGATTCCAATTTAGTTAATATGAGTTTTGATCCTATCAGATCTTGGAAAAAGTGAGTTAAATTTTGGTAAAATGGACGTTGGGGTTTTAGGACAGAATGTATCCATGTGGCAAGATTTTGATGTACTGCAACCAATTACAAGTAGAGAAATTATTCTCACCTCAGGGGGCCTCCGCCACGCCTATAAAATGGGGTGGCCCCCACACAGGAGCTGTGAAGGACTTGGTGATGGTTGGGAGAGTACCATCCGCTGATTTCCCCAAAGTCCATTGTGCGACCAGAAAAATCTAATCATTTGATTTTACAAAAAGTGCCCAGGCATGTTTTGAACTGAAGTTACCCCAGATAACAGGGTTCCACTGAGAATTGACTAGAGTCTTTTGGCAAATACCATTGACATTTTCATTATCATTGCTCTTAGTAGCATCAGAAAATTGAAAATGGCTAACATTTCACTTGCTCAGCTGAACTCAACCTAGGACATTCTTAATTTTAAGTTGCAAAGGCAAATGTCTGACATCACCCCCTCAAGAATGTTGGGGGAGAGTAGGGCCAGAGAAAACGGCCATGTATGTGATTATTTGTGATACCAGTAGCTAGATTTTTGATAGAGTACTCATTTTCTCTCTTGTAGATGATGGTGAAAGGCCACTCCCAAATTGATCCAAGCTTACCACTTCTAGGAGTGATTTAGTTATGGTAGTACAGCACCATGTCAGATACTTGGAAGGTAGGTAGGGGGTTTGGAACTCATTTGCAGCCTGCCCTTCTTTTGTTACTTTATGCTAAATTGGTCATAGCTTCAGATTATAGTTGAATTATGCGCTGAGCCAATCTTCTCATAAATTTCTATGTTTTCTCAACTCTAGAAGAGAATACATCCTTAGCTAAGAGGGCAGGTTTTCCTGGTTCCCACCCATACAAGACACGGAATGGAGACATTTTTTAAAATTTGGTGATAGCTAATCCGGTATACCATAAGAGCACCAGGTAGATATTAATCCCAGTGAAGAGGATCAGAGGAGGCCAGTTTTCGAAGAATGGAAACCAAGGTTCCATTTGCTCTTTCCTTGGTCCCATTTGTTGAGGGGTTATACAGAGCCAAGAAAAGTTGTTGTGCTCCCTAAGATGTGGCCAGGTTTTTGACTACCCTGGAGGCGAAGTTCTTACCATAATCGCAGAATATTACTTGGGGCAATCGTGACAGGTGAAGATGTGTTGATGTAAGAAGGTGGCGGGGGCCTTAGCTATTTGAGCAGGGAGAGCCACAGCCTCAACCCAATTAGTGAAGTGGTTAATAGCTACTAGGATAAATCTGTTTCCACTAGTAGACTGAGGAAGGGGACCTTCTAAATCCAAGCTGATGGTGTGGAACGGTTGTTGAGGGGTAGTTGGTTGATATTGGTATCTAGACTTGAAACCAGATTGTTTTTTACAAGTAAGGGAGGCTTCCAAAACATCAACGATAGATTCCATCATTCCATCCCAGTAAAACCGATCCTTAATCCACTCATAGGTTTTCTTTGCTCCTCCATGACCTAGGGTGGAATGTCCTTCTAGGATAGCAGGTACACGTTTTGAGGGTCGAAGGTAAGGTAGCCATTTTGTCCCCACCTGCTTATAAAACTTTTCATCTTCAACTTTAGTGTTATGGGAGTGTCGGGCTAACATCTTCTAAACAGGCTCATCCTCATCCCATTCATTGGGGGTCATTAAAAGGTCATGTAACCTCTTCGCCTTAATATTATCCAAGTGAAGGACTGGTAGCTGAGTCAACCCATCAAAATTCAAGTGACAGGCTCCAGCATGGTGATTGATCTTCATGTCGTAAGGCTGGAGCTTTAGAGCCCAGAGAGATAGTTGACCAGTAGGATCCTTAATGTTCTGTAACTACTTTAGAGATTCGTGGTTGGTAATTACAGTGGGGGTGGTTCCATAGAGAAAAGGGCGGTAGTGCTTTACAGCCAAAAGAACAGCAAGGCACTCCTTCTTTGTTACATTGTAGTTGCATTTCGCCTTTGACAGCATCTTACTAAAATAAGATAAAGGATGATCTGCCCATGTTTATCTAATTGGGCTAAGACGGTGTCAACGGCATAGTCTGAGGCATCCATAAACAAGACGAAAGGTTTATTATAATTTGGGGTGCCGTAGGATAGGACGTTGTTGTAGTAGTTGTTTCATCGTCTCAAAAGCGGCTTTTTGTTCAGCACCCCAATAGAAAGGGGTATTCTTGGTTAATGGCAGACAAGGGGCTCACTGAGTTGGGCGAACTTGGGGATGAACTGATGGTAGTTCCCCAATATTCCTAAAAATACCTGAATATCCTGTAGATTTTTAGGGGGTGGTTTTTTAGATGGCTTCGACCTTGTCCTGCATGGGTTGAATTCATTCTAAGAAAAAGGAGTGACCAAGAAAATTTAATTTACTTTGAAAGAAGGTGCAATTGGAGGGCTTTAACTTAAGATTAGACTTATGTAACCGTTAAAACACCTCCTTTAAGTAATCAAGATGTTCGTTGAAGTTTTTTGGGAATACTGTGATGTCATCAAGATAGAAGATGACATAAGTTAACTTGAGGTTCTGCAAGATGTGATCCATTGCACGCTGAAAAGAAGCAGGTGCGTTGCACAACACTTGGGGTAATCGTGTGGGTTGGAAGAGACCTACACTACATATAAGAGAACATTTCTCCTGATCTTGAGGAGAAAGGTCCATTTACCAATAGCCACTGGCCAAGTCCATGGCGGAGAAGAAATTAGAGCCAGAGGGTTGGTCCAGGGCGTCATCAATGAGAAAGATAGGATAGCTATCCTTCTTAGTGAGGCTATTCAGCTGATGGTAGTCCATGACTATCCAATGACCTCCATTTTCTTTTTAATTAGTAATAGGGATGAGGACCAAGGGCTCTGTGAAGAAACGAGTATTCCCACGTCTAATAACTGCCTGAGCTTCATCCTCATTTGTTGTTCCTCTACCTTTGAATTATGATAAAGCTTGGACCTAATAGTCTGGGCATCACCCACATCAATGGAGTGGCACCAGCCGTTCATGTGGCCGTAGTCAGTATCTAAATTTAAAGAGGATGTCACCATATTTGTCAAGCAAGGTATGAACTTTCTACAAATCTTCTGGGGTTAGCTTATCCGAACAAGAACATTATGCATGTTACACACCATGTTGTCCATGGGTAATCCTAAATTAGTAATAGAGCCACTGGATTGGATATGTTCAATGTCCTCTATGGGGGGTAAGAAGCCTCTGCCAATCACCTGGTGTTTCCGTATGATCATGTTTTTGCCAGTGAGCTTTCCCAGTAGAATGGTAATAAGCCCCTGGTGGACTGATTCTAGTATCCCAGGAAAGACACAAGGCTCCAAGGGACTAACACCTTATATACTTATGAGGTGCAACAAGAAATAACGTGGTATTTGAAGCGTGATCTTATTGTCAACCACTTTTTGTTCACCAGGTTTAATCAAGGCTCATATGCAGCGGAGAAAGGGATACCATCCCCAGAATCCACTTGTATTGGGTAATTTCTTTGTGTTGCGCCCTGAAGTGGAGTAAGACAAGGTTATAGATGAAAAGGGGTATTCAATCAGGCAAGAGTATTCGTTTTTGTTGAGCTCTTTATTGGATAAGACTACAGGGAACTTCGTAGTTGAGTAATGAGAGGGCCAATGCTTTATGTTAAATATTCCTTAATACTCAATCATAAATTGAGTGCTGATGAGCATATCATATGCATTGTTATTTAAAGCCACAGCAGGGGCTGATAGGATAAGCCTTTTCAATTCGATTGGGAAGGGAAGAGTATGCCCCAATAGCACGAGTTTTATTGGGGCCACCGGTTCCAAACTCTTGCGTGTACTATAAATCAGGTGCTAGCTTTATTTTCTTAATAAGCTTATAGGAGATCACGTTGACTGGGAGCTAGTGTCCAAGATGGCTAGTATTCAGACCTTTTGATTGACCACTTCAACCTTAGTGAGAGTTCCTCCAAATTTAGATGACAAAGCTAAGATCTCCTTGAGCTGGAAGGTGGAGTTTAGCTTTCTAGCGGTCTCTGGGTATTTATCCATGATGGATTTTATGAGATGAACCCTCTGAAGAGGGCGAATAAAGCCAGCTAAGAATTGATCACCATCACTGGCAGTGTCAATCACTCTTGGACACCCTAGAATTTGACCGAGGTGTCTCCTCAGGTATGGTGGTTTTATCTACTTCTCCAGCATTAAAATCATCAGACACTTATACTTCTGTGGGGGCTCTCTATATGTATTCTTAAAAGTCATCATAACCATCCCATATTCCTCCCTGAGAGCATTCACAACAACAGGCAAGGCAGCTATGGAGGTAGGGGGATGGCTACAGAAGATTAGGTAACTCTAGGAGACGCATTTTCCAGCTTGGCTGGAGGGAAGGCACAGAGGCATTAGTGATCTTGTTTGGGTGTATGGTTGTTACAACCTTACAAGGCTTTGATTCATTAGAAGGAGTGATTACCTTTTTAAGTCGCACTGAGGTAGCGGGTTTTGTAAGGAGGATAGGCACAGGTGGCCTCAATCCCTCTGGTCAAGCGTTGGTAACTCCTTAATGGTTAGCGCTGAAGGTATCTCCTCAGTGACATTATGCTTGGCACATAAGTGAAATTTGCCCACTTCTATCAAAGCCTCTTTAATATCACGGATGTTTGTGAAGTTGCGTTTCACTGAGATGATATGTCTGGCTAGAGAAGGCTGAGACACTAACCCAGTTAACAGGGAGGCGATATCATCATTAAGGGTAAGCATGTTTGAGGTTGACAAACTTTTCACAGCGAGGTAAACGCGCTCAGCAAAGGCAATGGTCGAATTAACTTCATACATACTAATGCGCATAAAGGCCTGTTTAGCCCTGTGTGGACTTTGCTTTGATCTGAATTTATCTAAAAGAGCCTCCTTCACTTATAACCAGGTGTACCCAGGATTCAGGTTGGGTATTATCATCTCTTGCACTAAGCAGCTTAAACAAGGAAGGATGTATCAGGCTTTTTGCATGTCAATTGTACCATCCATGGCAGCTTCATAGAAGTACAAAAAGGTAACAATGCTTCCTTCATTAGTGTTGTTTTTTCCTTAAGGTGAAGTTTGAAAGGGCGCTGTTCAAGCTCCTCAAGGCGGTACAAAGCGCTTGCCAGTTGCTTTTCAAGAGCAACTAATTTTTGGTATACAGAGATCCCTTGTAGTGAGCATCATATTGTAGGAATCCAGCTTAGTTATACTCGCTTGGTGATACACCGCTAAATCCCACAAAGGTTTTTAATAGATTAATAAATTAGTAAACTATAAAAATTGGTTTTTAATTTTTTAATATGCGCGTGGGGGTAAAAATGAGAAGAATCTCTCTCCAATTTTCAACAATTAGTTTTTATACTACTTATGAGGGTAGGAGGGAATTTGGAGATAGGTTTGGAATAGCTTCAATGCTTCTAATTTAGGTAATATGGGTTTCAACCTTATCAGTTCTTGGGGAAAGTGAGTTAATTTTGGTAAAATGGACGTTGGGGTTTTGGGACAGAATATATCCATGTGGCAAGATTTTGATGTACTGCAACTAATTACAAGTAGCGAATTTATTCTCACCTCAGGGGGCCTCCGCCACGCTTATAAAAGGGGGTGGTCCCCACACAGGAGCTGTGAAGGACTTGGTGATGATTGGTGGAGTACCATTCGCTAATTTCCCCAAAGTCCGTCATACAATCAGTAAAATCCAGTCACTTGATTTTAAAGAAAGTGCCCAGGAATGTTTTAACCTGGTGTTACCTCAGTTAATGGAGGTCCACTGAGAATTGGCCAGGGTCATTTTGGCCAATGTTGTCAACATTTTTATTGTCATTGTTCTTAATAGCATCAGAATTTGCAAATGGCTGACATTTCCCTTACTCAGTTGAACTCAACCCAGGACATTCTTATTTTTAAGTTGCAATGGCAAATGTCTGACATTGCTCGCAGGTGCTTTTTTCACCTAAATTATAATAAATATTTGTAGGTGAAGTACGATCATCTACTGCAGGGATATATTTTTATTGGAGGTTAATCAACCAGCTATTGTAAAATAATGAAAATAAAGTAACTAAAAAGCATTGTTTTTTATCTTTTTTATTAGTCACCATGGGTGGCAAGAAACTGTTCCTATTAATAAGTTATACAAAGTATTTAAAATTTTGAGGCTCAAAGTTTATATTTCTTATTAAAGCTAAATTAGGGAATATAGGGATTTGACCTATTGGAGCTCTTGAATTTCGCATTGATTTTTTGGAAGGGCCAATAGAGAGTTGTGAGTAGGTAGGACAAGTCTGCAAGGAAAAGTTTTGATGCATATGAGCCAATCACCATGTGAGAAAATATTTGCATCTTTTAGGACCCCCTCCAGCCATATAAAAGTGTAAGTCCCAGGGAATGTCTTCTGTGTGTCGATTGGGCTCTCTTCCCACTTCCAAGTAAAAAGGTTCCAAAAAGGGTGGCTGTACCCCTCATTACCCAGGATGACCTCACCCATGTGGTAGACGAGCTCTGGGTAACATGTCTCCCTCTTCAGATCTCTCCCCTGGTGCTCTCTCTCAACTTGGCAAACTTGTCCACCAGATCAGGGAAATCTGTGCTAATATCACCAAACTGAAGTCGATTGGTCCAAAAATGATTGGAAACAAGCGCGATGATTGGAATCCACATATTCATAAAGGGATGAAGATTGATTCATTGGACAGAATCACTGACAGTTTTGATTCATCCAACAGTGCAATTATCAAAATTAACCCCCTTTTAAAATCTTTAGGGATAATCCCTGACGTACAGGTAATAGCATCAGAAACCATTGATGATAGTTTGAAGCTCCCTTCCAGCAAATTGGGAGTCGCGGCCAATGCAACACTTTTGACCAAACAAGCAGCCCAGTGACCAGACTTGGGAGGTTGGGCGTCTTGAAAACCGTTCCCCTCAATTGGGACTGCCCCTATGTGGTGTGGTCTTGGGGAACTACTAATGCTCTTCAGTCAGACGCCATCACGCTAACCATCAGAAATGCAGTTGAGCCTCGGTTCAGGCGTTCAAGGTTGAACTACCAGCAACTAGGCTTGCTACGAATTCTTTGATATCAGTTCCTATTGAGCTTATCTACCCCCATCCCCATATAATTCGCTGGTTAGGTTGAACTTGAGGGACCTGATCCCTTCTTGTTCCCTCATCAATTAACCACTATTTAATCAGTTGCATTGCACTGAGAAAATTGTTGGTAGATTTTCTTACTTTATCTTCCATTAAAAATACTCTCCCCAAATTTAGCTTTTTTCTTATATGTTGGAAAATAAACCGCTCTTTCAGCTGGCACTCACACACCCCTCAGGGTTAACGGCCATATTTGTCTGGTATTTCATTATGTGTCTGTATGAGATTCTGGCTCATCAACAGTTATTGGAAGAAATTCTCTATAGTTTCATATCCGTTGTACCAGCAGTAGTGCCTTTGGCATTCTGGTTTTCCATTTGGGTGCTCTGGCATCTAGGCTGGCAGGCCAGTCTTATTCTAACTTGCTGTTTGCCTGACAAAAAGGGGCTGGTCTCCATGGTGTGTCTTAGACTAGATTATTTGTAATATGTGGCTGGATCTCTGCAGGGCTCACTTGATTCCACCAATGATTTTTTATCCCAGCTACTTAAATTTGAGCTATCTGACTTAGTATTATTCTTATTACTAAAGAAAGTATTGCCAAATCAAAGAGTACCACCAAGAATCAACCGGGGTCTTTTGGCCGATTTTATCATCATTTTCGTCCAAAACGCTATTCTCACAATATCAGACTTGCAATTGTCCGCCATTACCCCCTTCAAGAGTTTTAGAGGTGGATAAAAGCGTAAAAGGCAGACATGGACCTAATTGATGGTGAATCTGGAAGCAAGATATTTGATGAAGTATTCATCCCGTCATATTATATGTGACTACAAAATGTCCCTCCCAGATATTCTGAGCTTCTCACTCCTAGGAGTGATCTGATTGTGGTTTAACAGTACCTGGTCAGGTACTTGAAAGGATGGAAGAGGGGCCCAGCTCTCATTAGAAGCTTGACCTTCTTTAGTGACAGCCTTTGCCAAGTTATTCATAGCCTTGGACTGTAATTGTATGATGTACTGGGCAATCTTTTCAAGGCTTGATGAGGGTCAATCCTGTCAGAGAAGATAGCTTTGGCCAATGGGACCATCTAGTACTAAAAAAAAGATAGCTTTGGCCAATATTGATGGCACACCCTGTTCTTGCACATATAACACACGGAAAGGGGACATTTTAAATATACAGTGGAAACTAATGTGATAGTCCATGAGCGCACTGGGTAAGTATAGATCCCAGTGAAGAGTGTCTGAACTGGCTAAATTCTGGGGTATAGGGACCAGGGTTCCATTAACACTTTCTATGGCACCATTTGTGGATGGATTTTATGGAGGCTAAGAAGAGAAGTTGTGTCCCCATGGACGTGGCGAAGCTTTATCACTCTGGAAGTGAAGTTTTTCCCATTGTCACAAAAGAGGACTTGAGGGAAACATTGTTGTGTGAAACTAAATCAATATAGTAAGGTATCCGTGGCTTTTGCAGTCTGAGCGGGGAGAGCCACAGCTTTAACCCATTTGGTGATAAGATCGAATAAAACCAAGATATATTGATGGCCCCCAGTAGTCTGAGGGAGAGGACCTACCACATCCAAACTTTTGGTGTGGAAGGGTTGTTGGGGCGTTGCAGGTCAGTACAGATAATATGTCTTAAACCAGGATTGTTTTTTTCAGGTCAGACAAGCATCCAGGACTTCAGCTATGGTCTCCATGATGCCCTCCCAGTAATACTGCTCTTTAACCCACTTGTAGGTTTTTGGACTCCGCCATGGCCCATAATAATATTAGACTCCATGATCACAAGTACTCGCTTGGACAGCTAGATATAGGGCAACCGTTTATCCCACTTTCTTATAAAACTTCCCACTTTCCACCTTTATATGCAGCGAATGCCATGCTAGAATCTTTTGTACTGGTTCATTTTTTACCAGCTCACGCCTCAGGAATCATGAGGAGGCCATGCAACCTCTCTGCTTCGCTAACTTCAAGAGTGTAGGACAGGCAGCCGCGTCAACCCATCCACATTCATATGTATCTTCCAAACTCAATGCTCAATGGTCATATCATAGGGATGGAGCTTAAGAGCCCAGTGAGCTAACCGCCCAGTGAGGTCCTTCATAATTTGTAAACCCCATAAGGATGTGTGGTCATTAATCACTTAAAAGGAAGTCCCATATTAGTAAGGCGATAGTATTTAACAGCAAGTAAGATAGCAAGGCACTCCTTTTCAGTGACGCTGTAGTTGCGCTCAGCTTTTGAGAGCATCTTGCTGAAATAAGACAGAAATCAACTATCTTTTTATTCAAATGAGCAAAGATATATCCAACAGCGTAATTGAGGGCATCTGTAACAACATGAATTGCTTGCCATATTAAGTGTGGTGGTGTATTGGCCATTTTTGCAATAGTGCCTTCAGGTTCTCAAACGTGATCTTTTGTTCATCACCCCAATCGAATGGAGTGTTCTTAGCAAATATACATATAGGGGCTCACTAAGCTGGGCGAACTTGGGGATGAATAGATAGTAATACTCCAACATGCCCAAGAATACCTGGAGGTGACAAAGGGTTATTTGCGCCGGCATCTTAGATATTGCTTTGACCTTATCTTGTAGAGGTTTTATCCCTTCTTGTGAGATGGTGTTCCTGAGAAAATCAAGCTTTTTTGGAAAAAAGTACACTTATAGGTATTTAGTATGATGTAGATGGCACAAGCGTTAAAGCACCTCCTTCTGGTGTTTGAGATTCTTGTTGAACATCTTGAATAAAAAGGTGATGTCATCAAGGTAGACGATCAAGCAGCTTAGCTTAAGGTCCTGAAGAATTAAATCCATTACCCGCTGAAAAGTAGCAAGCACATTAAACAACCACTGAGGTAGCTGAATGGGTTGGAACAAACCCTCGCTGCAGATAAGGGCGCACTTCTCCTGATTTTGTGGAGAAAGTTCCATCTGCTAATATCCGCTATCCAATTCAAATGTAGAGAAGAATTTAGACCCAGAGAGTTGGGCCAGAGCGTCATAAATGCGGGGGATAGGGTAGCTGTCTTCTTGGTGAGGTTGTTAAGCTTATGGTAGTCAATCACTAACTGATGACCTCCATTTTTATTCTTTATCAAAAGTATCAAGGAAAAAGAAGGACTTTTGGAAGGCACCAACAACCCAGCATCCAGCAGCTGTTTGAGCTCCGTCCACATATGTAGCTCATCAACTTAGGATTTTCAGTAGGGTTTGAAGCGAATAGGCCAATCATCGCCAACGTCAATGGTATGAGTCCAATCCTTCATGTGCCCACAGTCAGTGTCAGATTTAGAGAAAATCTCTGTAGACCTCAAGCAGGGTATGGACTTTTCCAGATAAGCTGGGGTTAGTTCATTGGAGACATGAATGGAAGGTAGGGTACATAAATAATGATTTTGCGAGTAAGCCATTCAACCATAGACCCAATACAGTGAACTTGCTTTATTTCTTCAAAGAACAGTATGCCTCTTCCGACCTAATGATGCTTTTTACAACCATATCCTTCTTGGTGAGATTTCTTAAAGAAGGTGATAGGTCGTTGATATGCATAGTCTAACACGCCTTTCAAATTTATGGGCCCAAAAGGACTAACTCTGTCAATGCTAACTAGGCGCAGTAGGCAGTTGTGTGGGATTTTCATGGTAATCTTCAAGCCAACTATTTGTTCACCAGATTTGATGATGAATTCTTTAGAAGCATAGAAAGGGATACCTCTAGGGCGTCCACAGATTGAGGCAATATTTTTGTATGTCGTCCTGCTGTGGTATAATATTGGGATAAAGCTGAAGAATGATACTCAACTGTGCAAATATAATCCTTTTTATTAAGCTCTTCATTTGTTAAAATCAGGGGAACCTCTTAGTAAAGCAGGGAGAGATAACCCTGCTTCATGTTGATAATCCCTTCATACTCGAGCATGAACTGGGTAACAATGAGTAGATCATATGTATTCGTTAGTTAGGGCCACCGTTGGAGCTAACAAGATGAGCTTCCAAAAACAGATGTACAGAGAAGAGTAAGCCCCGATTTGAAGGTGTTGTTTGTGACTGCAGTCCCAAGATCTTGAGTGTAGTCAATATTGGGGGCCAGTTTAATCTTTTTAAAATGAGTTTTCACGACACAACATTTACTGGGGACCCAGTGTCAAGGATAGCCCAAACCCACACTCCATTGACAACGACCTCCACTTTTTTAGGTTTCCACCCAAGTTGGGGAAAATAGCGAGGACCTTTTTAAATGGAGAGTAGAGGCAAGTTGTTTTGCATTATCAGGGTATTTTTCTTAGATAGACTGCAGGGTATGTACACACTGGTTTTGGCGGATCAAGGTGGCAATGAGCTGGTCAGCGTCACTGGCAGGTTCAATAATCTCAAGACCCCTCAACGCTTGCTTGAGATAAGTTTGACGGGGGATCTTAGCCTTATCCACTCTCTCTGGGTTCAATCGGTTAGGTACCTCCACTTCAACTGGGGGTCCTAAAACATAATGACCCATTTCTTCTCCACCACCTTAAGATTCGTCATCAGAGGGATTATCAATGCATGTGAGGGAGCCCATAGGGGGTGAGTTAGGTTCAGGGCTTACCTTATGGCATGATAGGTAATGGGGTTGCTCCTCCACCTTATTAACTTTTTGGCGAGGCGTTGAATTCTTACAGCTCAATTTTTAACCTTCAAAGTAGGGGATTTATGCTGCTTCATGGAGATAGGTTGCAGATTAGAGATATCTGGATGAGAGGTTAAGGAAGATAACTTTAGGGAAGTGGATGATTTAACTAAACCATCTTTAGGTTGATCTGTGGCGGTGTGCTTGTGTGAAACAGGAAGTTTAGCTTTTTGACTTGGTCATTACCCCATTGTTAGTAAGGCGATTGGAAGCTAAGGATGGGGTTAAGGCTTAGTAGCAGGCTTTGTAGCCATTTGGGAAGGCCTCTCAGGAGAAAAAGGTGACAAGGCAAGGAGACGACTTCTTTCACCAACTGGGTTTTTTGAGCTGAAGAAGAAGGGGAGCACTTCCCCATCACGTCCATTAACTCTGACTATCCTTATGGGAAGAAGAAGCATCTGTGATGGCAAATCCGCAAGAGCAGGTTTCTAGTGGGAAACAGCTGTAGTAATGGATAAATGGGTCAGCATAGATGCTTGTCACAGAGAACTTGTGTAGGGTCAAGTTCATTTATATCAGCAACCACTTGCAAGGCCTTCTTAATATCTCGTGCACTTTTGAAAGAGCACTTTATGGAAGAGAGATGCATCGCAAAGAGGGGTTAGATGCCAATCCATCCAAAACATCAGCAATATCATCATCAAGTGGGAGCATAATGGCCAGCGACTGAGGTTGAGCTTCACTATAGAATTGCAAAAAAACATGTGATTGAAGCTACCTCTTTTAGTTTAAGGCGCGTAAAGGCCTGTTTTTGTTTTTTCAAGCTCTGTGCTGATCCAAACTTCTCAATGAGCGCTTTCTTTGCATCAGATCAAGTTTTAAGTGTGGCCATATATGGTACCATTACCTCTTGGGTGGATTGGCTGAGACAATGGAGGATGTGTTTTACTTTTTGGGATCAGTTGTCCCTTCCATAACAGCCTCATACACAAAGAGGAATAAGGCAATACTACCCTCTTGGGGTAAATTTATCTCAGAAAGGGGGTTTGGCAATATTTAGAGCAACCTCATGAGAGGCTTGGCATATATGCTGTTTGTGAGTTTCATATTGAGACATGGCGCTGGCTAGCTTTTGGGCCAAAGCATCTAGCTGGGGGTTAAAGGCAGAGGGGAGGTTGCAAGTGTTATTAACCACAACACCCTCCATTATTGATAGTTGTTTGTAGTGTAAGACCCCCTGTAGTGAGCATCAATTGTTGGAATTTAGATTTTTAGTATTGATTGCAGGTGCTTTTTCACCTAAATTAACAAATATTTTCAGGAGAAGTATGATTCTCTACTGCAGAAAAAATTATTAGTGGGTTAATTGACCAGCATTAATAAAATAATAAAATAAAGTAAATAAAAAGCATTAATTTTTTATTAATTTTATTAGTCATTTCAGGGGGAGTAAGAAAATGAACCCTCTTAATAAGTCGATACTTATTATTTAAAATGTCAAGATTTAAAGTTTTAGATTGCTCAGTAAAGTCCAAATTAGGGAATATGGTAATTTAACCTATCAGAGCTCTTGAATCATGTCTTGCTTTAATGGAAGGGCCAATGGATGGTTCTAGTAGGTAGGGAAAGTCTGAGAGGGAAAGTTTTGTTGTATTTGAGCCAATCACTGTGCAAAAAATATTTGCACCTTTTGGGGCCACATCCAACCTATAAAAGTGGTTGATCTCTGCGGAGGAGTGGCTTGAACCAGATTAGTTGTAAGATGGGGAGGGACCTCTGAAGGGCTCCCTTGATTACACCAATGATTTGGAATATCCCAGCTACCCAAACTTGAACTAATTGGCCAAGGTTTTTATTATTATTGTTGAAAGTATTATCTCAATTAAAAGGGTTCCACCAAGAATTGGCCAGGGTCAGTTGGCCGATTTTATTGTCATTTTTTGTCCAAAACGCTCTTCTAACAATATTGGATCTTTTTTTTTAGTACTAGATGGTCCCAACAATATTGGATCTTATTGTATGGCACCTGCTTACAGGAAAATTATCTCTATCTTATTTAAAATCTTACAAATCAAATTTTCCTAGTCCCTCAGCATGCCCTATTGCTTATGTAAAAGTTTTCCCATTGAGAGTATTGCCAAAGTAAGTTGTTTTGGCTCTTTACAAGATTAAGGATTCAATTCAATCACCCATCATAGCTCTGGTTGAAAGTAGAATTGGAAAAAATCTCATCCCTAATTAACACCAGAACGTCAAAGTCCTCCTCAGGAAAATGGCGATTTTTTCCTTGAGACCAAGTGACTATGGGAAAATGTCAGGGGCAATTCACCAAATTGAGACCCAGGATCACCCTCAGTTTAAATCTCGGCCATACAGAATATCTAAAGTAGAGGAAGCTCAAGTGGCCTTGGAGTTACAGCAACTATTGGAGGCTGGGTTACCTGTTCCTTCTAAAAGCCTGTGGGCTGCCCCTCTCCTATTAATTTAAAAGAAGGATGGTGGCCAATTTGTTGTAATAAACTATGTTAGGATTTCACCAGATTCTTCCATTCCCAAAATTTTTACCCCAAATAATCTACCAATAATATTGGAGGAGGAACTCAATGAATATATTTTTATCAAGTTTTACCATTAACATCTTTTCTTTCCCTTAAAATGATAAAATTAGTTATTATGATTCAATTCAAGCAGCAAAAATTTTATCAACAGGAAAGATGGACAATATCAACAAATCCAAATTCAATTGGGCGAAATTCATATCAGGAAATGTGCAAAACGGTGTGCCAAAAGGGCAAGAAACGCCCTAGAGACTGGGAACCTTGCCACCAAGAAGCTGCAAACTCGAAACCATCAGGGTTTGTGGAGTTCACCACTAAACAAAACTTGTAGTTGGAAATTCAATATTTCCAACCCTATCAAAGGTAGATCATGAGCTCCGACTCTTCCTAGGGGTTGACTCTCCAACTCTGTGGGTGAATGTGGGCGAGACACATACATCCCTTTCCCCCACGCAGTATAGTTACCACCCATACTATCCACTGAGGCTGGATTGACATGGGCTTTAAAACCAAAGAAGATGCAGATGCCACTGCAAAAGTCTGCGTCGAAATTGCCCTCTGAGGGCAAATGAATTTTGAGCACCTCATGCACTAGATGGAACAAAGTGAACACTTTGTTAATCTCATTCAACTCGCTTCTACCGACCTTCCCCATAATGTAATCAAGGAAGAGCTATGAGCCAGACTTGCCAGCTATGTAGAGATCAAGCAATTTGAACTACAGAGGTCTCACCTGATGATTAATCTGTGCACAAGTAAGGCAATAGCTATGATCAACCTGATTCCTGAGGTGGCTGAGGACCTCAAAAAATCCCATGCATAGTGGTATTTTACCTCCTGGGTGGGATGTGTCAAAGATATTCTGTGTCACACCAGAAAGCACACCGCCTATCTTCGACCACTGCAGCGCATTGGGGCACAAGGTGCAAGCGTGTCCTGTGAAGGAGGACATAATGGCCCCAGACTTCTGTGACAACACCATAGACGAGGATAGCAAAGACTTTTCCAAAATAATCGACACCAACCATGCCTTCCTCTGGGGAGAGGATGGGCAATACATTCTCATAGACCCAGTATCACTCAAAGTGTAAAAAATGGCACAGAAGACCAAAAACGGGCAGAGGCCATGGCTGCATCACTTGCGGCATCCTACATTACCCTTGACTAAATTCATAAGAGCATATAGGAAATTTTCCAGCCAACCAATCAGAGCATAATACCCTAAATAATATTTTTCTCTTCAATTTGACTGAATAACCACATGGTATCAATCAAGCGAAATTAGCCAGAAAATTCAGTTCCACTATTGGCGAAAATGTGGGACCTACTTCTACAAATTTGAACCCCTCAACCACAGAAAGCAATAAGCACACCGCACCTTACCACCATGAGTCATTAGTGGGAGAGACTGACTTGAACCCTATCAACATCAATAACCGCACAAAATTGACAAAGGGTAAGGGATCAGACAACCGCACAGATGGGACAGGCCCAATGACACGGAGCAAGTACCAGAAATGGTGCGCTGTTTTTTGGGCCAGACGTCCCTCCCAACTGCTCCTGAGGCGCCACGGGCACCTCAGTGTCAATAGGGACATTAAACATCACAGGAGCCAGGGCTTAATCATCCCAAGCCAAAAATATAAACTCCCTGCGTAAAACCCCTGTAGATATCCTGGCCATCCAAGAAACCCACTATCTACAGGGGGAAGAGGGATCCTGGTCAGCCATGGTCTCATTATC
The DNA here is from genome assembly GCA_022478985.1 of Massospora cicadina. Taxonomy (NCBI): domain Eukaryota; kingdom Fungi; phylum Entomophthoromycota; class Entomophthoromycetes; order Entomophthorales; family Entomophthoraceae; genus Massospora; species Massospora cicadina. Next base: position 98,398 of record JAKSZP010006649.1, on the reverse strand, counting down.
AATTGGTATGGATGTGCCACTATGGGGTGGCCATCCTAAATGCCAAAAACTCAAAATCAATAACTCTTTCTCATATATGCATAGCCGCGTCCTAGTAGCAACAATTGCATGCCAAGAGGACTTAATTTTAATAGCATGCATCTACGCGCCATATACCTCAGCCAAAAGGAAATAATTCCTTGAAACTATTTTAACAATCACCCTCCCACCAGATACAATCCTGTTGGGGGACTTCAACTGCTGGTCTAACCCCAAAATGGACTGATTTCCTAAACCCAGGAGGTACCCCCTTGGGAACATCGAAATCCATGCACTGAAGGCATCCCTTGGCCTACACGATACCCTCCCCTCAGGTCACCACAGCTTCCATACATGACCTGCCCCAACACATGTAAGGGAACGCTCATCTCAATGAGCCGCATCAACTTCATACTCACCCTGAGAACCCACCACTCAAATATCTCTAACTTCTTGATAAAAAAGATCAACATCTCTGACCACCAAGTCATTTCAGTGCAGCTTTTGCCAACCTGAACTCTCACACAGGCATCAACCTATATAAAGTTGCACTTGATAAAGTATTAAATTGCTCAAAATATCTGACTGGGTCAAAAATGAGGCCATAAATTCAAAAATCATAACATCATTCATATTGGACCACGTTGAAACCTGGGCAAATTTTAAAATAGAACTAATTAATAAATCTCGCCATCTAGCCTCACATAAGTACACCGCCAACACAGCCAAAATCAGGCGCACCCTGGTGGAACTGGACCACCTTAAGCTCAAAACCTCATGTCTGGCTACAGTTCCAACTGGAGGCGTAAATGGGCGGAAATATCCGCCCGCCTAAACGCCCTCATCTTCAAGCACCAGCACAGAATCAAAGTTTTTTAGGGTAAGTTCATAAAAGAAGGTGAAACCTGCTTGACATACTTCTTCCATCAATTTCACTCCTGTGGCAACCTCCCACATTTACACAGGTCTGAAAAGATGATGGCACTGTAGCAACTGACTCAGAAGAGGTCAAGGCGGAAGTACACTGCAACTACAATTAACTATACTGGTCACTACAATTAACACAAAAAAAGTAAATATTTATACACACCGATTGAATAAAAGCACACTTCCGACTATAATCTACTTAACCTAATCACACAGGAGGAGCTCAGGGACACAGTCCACGGTGCACCACTTAGAAAATACCCAGAGCCTGATGGGATGCCCTATGAATTTTACAAAAAATACTTCAAGAAAATCGCCCCCTTCCTCTTGGCATCAATGAACCAGTGTCTGCTGGAGGCATGCCTCCTACCTGGTGGTCAGAACTCCTATGTCATTACCCTGTTTAAAAATGGCGACAAACTGGAAATGGCCAACTGGCGCCTAATTGCACTCTCTAACACTGATACAGCTATTGAAGAAAATTTTAGTCACCAGATTAGGCACAATAGCCTCTTTTTTTCTGTCGCCAAATTAGTTTGGTTTCATACCATAGCGTTAAGTCTGTTCCAACAAACACTTTGTCGCCAACATATGCCAGTCCAAAGCAACTAGAGCCCTGGTATTCCTAGACCAGGAGAAGGTATATGATCTCACTAGTTGGCCGTACCGAAGGAATGCCTAAGCGCCTTTAAACTCCCACTCAGGTATAAACTGGGCAATGCTACTTACAGAATCCGCATCCATGTCTGTATGCAGCCCTGTATTTCTGACCAATAAGATCACACCACACAGAGGACTCAAACAAGGGGACCCCCTCAGCCCACTGCTGTATAACTTCAGTATTGATCCGCTCCTTTGCCTCACCGACTTACACTTCATATGAATATCTGCACAAATCCAACAAACTGTCAAGATACTTGCCTTTGTGGATGACTTCGTGAATGTATAGTTAACAATATGATGCCTGACATCTGGAACGCACCCTGGAGGATCATTTCATTTTGAGTAACGCGTCGCTCAACAAAAAGAAAATGGAAATTTTCTCTTAGGAAAGTACACTAACTACAAGGCCATAAGCCTAAACCCACAGCCCGCCATAATGAAACAACCCAAACATCCTACCCTTCTATAACCTCCTTCAACCAACCCTGTCCACCACCTTGGGATAAGGCTGGAAACAGGGAGTTATGCCAATGAGACAATTGAGAGAAACCTACTACAGTGGATGTCCAACTGCGTCGCCTCCCTTAAAAGGAGATCCTCAGGTCTGATGGGTGAGTAACAGTTGCGACTTACTCACCCTCTCAATGCTGTTGTTCCTCGCCCATGCGATCTCCTTCTCACCTACATTCATATCCTCATTCCGCGCACTTATCCAGGTATGGCTATGGCCTGGGTCTCAGCCATCGGTAAAGGTGTAATCACTCTTCAACCCATGCTCCAGTGAAGGAATGGGCCTAAAAAGGCTTTGAGGACCACGCCAACCGCATACTGGTCACCTGGATAAAGGAAGACATAGCCCCAGACCTCCCACAACAACACTGCTCTAGAGCGGTGAGGGCCAACTTCGCACAGGCGCTCAAACTATCCAACCCACACAACCCATTCAGCCTACCCACATACCTTGCAAACCGCCCCAATGCAGTGGGCCAACATGTAACTCCCCTCAATTCTGACTCCTCCACACCATTTGGCACATAGGGTGGACCATCACTCTCACAAGCACTATTCAGGGAAGGGGAAGGCTCAGAGCTCACTTCACGCTAAAGAAACCAGACGACCACCCCCAGAGGAACACACACAATGTGGCCCCATTCATTGCAAGGATCCACTACCTGGAATTATTAGACATCTTCTATAACCTCACAACACAGAAGGCAATATGGAGGCTAACACATCATCCGCTCCTACAGTCAAGGATAAGAACTAACACATGGATCTGCCTCAGTTGAACCTACAGGATAGCGGAATGCTTCAACTCTCTTCATGAAATATGTGCATTGTGTGGAGGGGATGACACCCTATATCACCGCCTCAAAGCATGCCCCCCATCTAGAGCCATATTCAGGAAGTTGCGTGTCTGTTAAGAACCAAAATGACCAGGAGCTGTCAATCTTCAGAAGCCTTCTTGCACTCCAGCTTGAATCACCAATACCACTTACACTCAACTCCTTGATAGTCGCCATTGTATGTGGACAATATAAACCGTAGCACTGGATATCTTCAAGGAAACTTTGTCAACCATCCGTGGGACAATCAGCAGATTTCACCCACACCATTACTGGAACTCTTTCAAGCTTGGCTATTCAAATACATGAGGCTGAAGCAACAACAACTCGTTGAATCATAGTTCCCATTCTGGTTTCTGCATACAGACCCCTTTCTTAAAACCTGCTTTATGATAGAGGAAACCCACCTGGAGTAGGGCATACAACCCCCTATACCTAGCGGTACCAGCTGGCAACAGGGGTAGCTCGTCTACTCTGGGGTGCCTAGATATCGCTATACTTCACCACCCCCTATCCAATTACATATATTGGTATTGTCCGACCCCTGGTTGGCTTTCCTTGGTTAAGTAAAATTTAACAAGAAGATTATGCTTTCCCAACATTGGTACCAGAAAATTTAATCGCTCAGCGATTGAAAAGATCTGGTAAATCAAAAACTACTCATAAAACTTTTAATTATTCAATCCTTTTGATATTAAAAATTATGTCTATTTTCAACATTATATTTACTATCTTTTGTATATTTTTGGAGATTCCATAAATTTACTTAAGGACTTATTTATCCACTTCATAAACGCACCTCAAACTCAAAAAGTGGTGCTTATTACAGGAGCTCTCTGAGTTACTCTATTGTGCAAACGTCAATCACTGAGATAGATTCTCCTTTTAGCCTGAAGAATCTCCAGAGCTTGAGCAAGGCAGTATTCACAATGGTTCCTTTCCACTAGAACTGAAATCTCAAAGGTACCATATACCTTGAGACTCTGAGACAATTTAGAATTTTATCATCCTAATTTAAGCTTTATTACGAATTTTAAATAAAGCCTGAGGTCTTAAGAAACATCATTAATCAGATGCTTGAGTGGTTTAATTCCTGGAATCCGTTCTTCTCAATCTTGGACTAATGCTGTACACCCTATGATGAGGGACTTATACCAAACTTTCTAATTGCTGGTTTTGGTACTGAGTAGTATTACACCAAATTGAGTACCCTACTTCATACCACTTATTACAAGTAGTATGAATGCATCATCAAGGGATGCTAAATTACTAGAAGGATTTTTAATCCTTGAATAAATTATGTTTCTAGGTTCTATAGTCTTTCCAAGTTTAGTAAAGTTAATTGTGATATATTATTTGTAATCAAAATCTTCTTAATGAAGTGCAACAATAACTTGTTCAGTTTTATTACAATATATAGTTTTGTTGACTCAAAGTTAATGAAGCGAGTCCAGGAAATTAAGGTTGAATGGAAAGATGTTTTTCTGACTCTCTAATCATAATCAATTGATGAAAGAGACAAAAAATCGCCTCTTCCAATTGGAGCAATTTTATTCTGAAATTAATTTCAAGTTAGTAAAGTAGAAAGAACCTTGGGAACTATGGGACCTCAGGGGAAACAAGGTTCTTCTGATGTTGAAGGGCCTCGTGGCCCACCTGGGGGTGAAGGGCCACGTGGATCCCCTGGTGCTGATGGACCTCTTGAACCCCCAGGTGCCGAAGGGCCTCAAGGACCTCCTGGTGCTGATGGACCTTGTGAACCCACTGGTGCTGATGGGCATTCAGGATCCCTTCAGAAGGCTGACACTCTTTTGAGCATAATTGAACAATTGTGTGAGCAGTTTCCTAAAGTTGCTAAGGAATGAAATTTACTCTCATTGATGTACCTATTGATCCCCTATTATCACTTCAATACTTACCTAATAATTTTTTAATTTGGGTAAATGGGTAAAGGATACGGACATCCTGTTACAAACCTGTGAATCTAAAGAGCATATGCTTAAAGCATAGATTGAAACTTTAGAACTTATATATCATGCAAAGCAGGAGCAAATTTTAGAGTTATTTTGCAGATTTGACAAAAAAAAAGTGGGGCATTTTGATCTAAACAGTCAGGTTAATGAAATTGTATTGAGACAGCTGGTTCATATCCTCAGTATACTTACCAAAATAATGACTAAACTTTTACGTTTCCAATTAATCAGAACAATCTCAAAGCATGTTTTATCAGCCAATGCTCCTATGAGTTTTAAGCCTGTAAACAAGGATAAGTATTCTCCTAGGGAAGGCAGTATCATCTCCTTCCACTATTTATATGAGAAGGCTCTGAGTGAGGCCACGTATCATCAAAAAATAGATTTAACTATTAACTTGTCTTATTCAATTAGCACAGTATATCATGTTACCTCATCTGATGACTTGTTCTACTTAGCCCCAGGTTAATGAAGCATTGATAAAAGAATTTTGGAGTGAACAAATTTTAGCCTCTCAGAAACAGGCTTTTATGGGCTTACAGCCCATCAAAATGAAACTATCAAAACATTTGCTCATCAACTTTATCAAGAAGCTCAGACTTTGGTAGCATTTGGCCAGTTAAATTTGGACGATGCTATTACTGCTATTATGTCTGCTTTTACTTCTAGGACTCAGATGAAAGTCTACCTTATTTTGTGTAAAAAAGAACCTCATAAGTATCTTATACATAAAGGAGGCCTTGTTGGAATTAATTCCATAATTTACTGAAGCCCCCAAATCTACGAATCTCCAAGGCCAAGTCGTCCTAAAGTATATGCAGTGCCTGAAAATGCTAGAACTATTCAGTGTTATTATTATCACTGATACTTCCACACAGAAGACCGTTGTTATAAAAAAAGCTGATGAAAAGAAGAAAAAAACAAAACCAATAAGAATTACCATCTTGATGATGATATGAGTATGCAGCAGGAAGTAAAAACCTTGTAGAGTATAATAAATATGAACATTCCTACTATTCTTTGCCCTCCTTGTTGTCTTTACCCTCTCAGTTTGAAAGTATAATCACCCATATTATTTTTGAGTGAATCAAATTAATTCTAAAGCTATTATTGCTACTGGATCTCCTGTGAATGTAGTCTTGTAAAATTGATCAACCGGATTAAATTAAGACCAATAATTAACATTATGATGAATATACACTGCAGGACCTCAGAGTACACGATCAATGGAGCTTTTTCCTCACATCCATTAAAATTGGGAAGTTAACTTTTACATTACCTGAAATCATACTTGATAACATGAGTTATGACCTTCTGTTCTGGACTCAATTTTGAGGGAATTTGTTGAAATTATTAATTACTACAACTCTTCTCTATCCCTTTTGAGATATAGGATATTATTCCTTTTATCTGAACATGCTCAACATACTAGACATCGGGTATATCTCTTAGAGAGATCAAAGAGGTCCTATTCTATTCAGTATCATGTTGAAGAATCTCTTGTATATTTACCCCCTAAGACGGCTGACAGAAGGAATTCCTATTTTCTCCCATAATATTGTGATTATTCTACCAAAAGCTCAGGTCATTGTCAACACATTTTTATATTTCCTTTCCCACTAAGCCATTTAAAACAATTCCAAGGCGTCTCAAACCCTTCTTCTAAAGAGATCTTGCCTTGTCCTGGGGTATTGAATTATGCATATTCTGGATCTTTACCTGTTTTATTGGCAAACCTTACTAATGACCCAAAAATATTAGATCAAAAAACAATAGCCTATGTCAAATTATTGCCCTATTTCGAATTTATGACATAATATTTTTAAAAGTCTACAAGTCTTTGGGCTGTAAACCAATTAGGAGATTCTTACTGAAGGACCTGTAATAAGGAAACACCTTACTAAAGAACAGGAGAAACAATTACTTAAATTATTGGAAGAATACTCATAAATATCTGCCAAACATGCTTACATTTTGGTAAAATAATGGGAGTAATGCAAACCGTTGAAACTGGAGATCACCCTCCTATTTGTGCCAAACCCTATCATAAGTTGAAAGTTGAGAAAGCACGGTCACCAAAGAACTACACCAACTATTGTAGGCTGGATTAATAAAACCCTCTAATAGTCCCTGGGCCTCACCTCTTTTATTGGTAAAAAAGAAGGATAGCTAACATCAGGTCTTTATGGATTATCTCAGGTTAAACACAATTACTTGTCATGATAATTACCCTTTACCAAGGATTGATGATTCCCTCCAGCTGTTAAATGGCTCAACCTATTTCTTTGGCAAAGGACTTAGCCAGCGGTTACTGGCAAATCAAACTAGCATAGAAGACCGAGCTAAATGTGCCTAATATCTAGAGATGGCTTAATTGAACTAACCTGTATGCCACAAGGGTTGAGCAACGCACCAGTAGCATTCTAAAAGGCCATGGATAGTGTGTTACAGGATTTAAAGCTGACCTGTGTTCTGATATTTGGATAACATTACTGTGTTTCAAAAACATTTACTGAGCAATTGTATCATCTAAAGGAAGCTTAGCCGAATTCAGAATTCTTCACTAAAGCTTAAACCTTCCAAATGTTTCTTTTTGTTCAGAATTAAATGGAATTCTTAGCTTACCATGTTTTGGTTAAAGGAATTCAACCATATTTGGATAAAATCCAAGCTACTAAACAAATGACACATATAACCTCCTTGCAGGATATACAAGTCTTCTTCAGTATGGTCAGGTACTATTGACAATTTATACTCAAGCTTGTTGATATAACCAAGCCCTCAATCTATTTATTACAGAAAAGTGTACCATTTGAGTGGAGCTCAGCTCAGGAACAGTCTTTTAATTCTCTCCAAACTGCCCTAACTAAAGCACCTGTTATGATCCACCCTCAATTTAATAAGCCTTTTATTTGCAATCAGATGAAAGCAATGTAGCTATTGAGGCTATTCTATCCTAATGTGATGAAGAGCAGATCGACCATCCTGTAGCGTTTTATAGCTAAACACTAACTAAAACTGAGAGAAATTACAGTGTAACTGAGCGGGAGTGTTTAGCTGTAATTTTACCATAATAAACACTTCTACCAGTCATATATGGCAACCATTTCAACGTTGTTACCGACCATTCTTTTTAAGATGGTTGCAAAATATGAAGGATTCTGATGGAAGACTAGCACGTTGGGCCCTAAGACTACAAAATTACAATTTTCAACTGTACATCGCTTGATTATCCAACATCAAAATGCTTACAGCTTATCCAGAATGCCTATACTGACCTTAAATTCGGGAAAAGAGGAACGATTATGTAATCTTTTTGGACGCCTGAGTTGTAGGATTGAGAATCTGAAGAAGACCGTGCCTTTCTAAAAACTCTTACTAGATATACTATAGACAGAAGGATCTTTGTACAAGAAGGTCAAGTCTAAGTTGTTACCCTTTTTTCACCCAAACTCAAGATACCATGCTATCATGGAAGGACATGGACAAGTAGGTCATAGGTTTAAGGAAAACCCAATAGTGATTAAAAACCCGATACTATTGGAATAATATCACTGAAACCATTAATGAGACAGTTAATTCATGTCTCATCTGTAAAAGTGATGGTGCAGCCATCCCTACTTATCAGCATCAAGTGATTTCACCAACTAAGGCGTTTGAAGTGGTAAGTATCAATGTTGTAGGACCTTTTCCTCAGGGGTTACATGGACACCAGTACATTATCATAGCTTTTGGCCATTTAACTAAATGGGTCGAGGCCATAGCAATTGCTACTCCCTCTACTAAATCCACAGCCTTATTCATCTACTGTAAAATCATTACTCAACATGGGTGTCCCATTATACTTATGTCAGATAGTGGTACGAACTTAACTTTCAACTTTTACAGAGAGTTGTCAAAGTTATTCAATACTGCCCAACGGTTTGTCATTCCTTACAATTCATCAGAAAATGGGGACATTGAAAGAGGCAATAAAAGTTTAGTCTCTATCTTAAGGAAGATGGCCTCAATGGACCCATCTTGGTGGAACTTCTATTTACTATTGCTTTGTTTGCTGCCAAATTAGTTATCATTGAATTATCAAGATGTGCCCTTCAAATATATTTACATGTGAGAATACTCAGTTCATTCAAGTGTTTACGCAATACTTGAGGAAAGTATACCAGAAAGCTCTGATTTAGTTATGGAAAATCTGTCTGAAGAGATTATTCGCCTTCTTATGCCCCATGTCGCTGTTGCTCCCACACTAATACTTTCTGCCATGGTCCAACAGCTAATGCGGGTGCCAGACAAAATTTTCCCCAAAGCTTCTCCCCTTCTTAGATGACCTTCTAGGCTGTTAGCTGAGGTTCCATAGTAAGAAATTTTTTATAGTAATAATCCTTTGTTTGAGCCATTTGCAATTAAAGTTGCGTGGCGGCTCCCCCTTTTTAGGTTGGGCACCACTAGTGCTAAAAAAGAGATTATTCGTCTATAAGCTCAAGCTATGGAATCAATTGAGGTAACCACCAAAAAGGAGACTCAAAAAAGTAACCAACATAGACCTGTTTTTCTTGAATATTGAATTGGAGATTATGTTATGTATTACCACACATGACGGTTGGGCAAACAGAGAAATTGTAATCTAACTGGTCTGGTCCTTATTGAGTCATATTCCAAAAGGGGATAGAGTTTTTTTCTTGTCTATGTAGATATAGGTATAGTTGCAAATCATATCTATCCTAGATTTTTGAAGATTCAACCTCCTTTGCAATTAAATATTGATGAAAATGTCAGTTTTTCACCAAAGTTTCCCATTCCCAAAACTTTTTAATCCAAATATTCCACCAATAATATCAGAGGGGGAAAACTCAATGAATATAATCATATCAAGTTTAACAAGAACGATCATGTTTATACAATCAAGTGATATCAAAAGATTCAATCGCTTAGTGATTAAAAAGAGCTGATATATCCTAAACTACTTCAAAACTTATAAATATCTAATCCTTTTGATAATAAGAAATAGGTCTATTTTAAACCTTATATGTACTATCCTTCATATCTTTTTGGAGATTTTATAAATTAGTTTTATGACTTACCCATCCACTTCAGAAGTGCAATCCAAAACTTCAAAGATTATCACCGTTTCAATTCTTTTATACAAAAATAGTTATCCACTAATTAGTTTCTTTCCACTTGTATCCACTTGTAAGCGAATTTAAATTTACAAAAACTGAATAAGCTAGCCAAATTACCTGTGACACCAACCCACTGATGTCCACAGCCCCACCGCCTGCTGCTCTCATTTGGGGCAGCAGCGAAACCTCACCCAGTGTTTCCATTTGGGGGAAAACATGCTCAGACCGGTTCATCCAGTCCTAACCAATCCTTAGGTTGGTTCATTCCACTTAAGGATCTTGCCATCCACCTGTCATGTGCCCAGGTAGTGCCTTGCAGCCCACTCGCTCTCCCATAATCCCAGCTGCATTTTGGACTTCAAGTCAAATATGTGAAACTATTCTCATATTCAGAGAAAGCCCATTAACAACATGTCCCAGTAAGTGATGCTGCCGGCTAGATTTATAGATTTCCACCCCTATAAGGGGTATTTCAATCTCGGGTTTACCTGCAAAGCTGATGCCACCACTGAAGCCACCATTCCCCTGGTTTTCCAGGGCACCCCTATCACCACAACGTGCACCCAGCTCCTCACCAACACCGCTATGGTGGTTCAGTTTGTGGGGTTGTTCACTCACCTTCCCCCCGTGGTGCTCCATCAGGAGCTGATGGAAGGCTTGGCTACATATGGCTCCAACCACATCCTTCAGTTTGTGGTCCCCAATGGGGCTGCTCATCTCGCTGGGCCTCAGGCATCCGCCACTATTAGCCCAAATTATAACAAAATTGCTTTGTCAATTCCTTCCCCCACGCCACCATTCCATCTTCCCCCAACCACCCATTCAGGGACTGTGTTGAGGGTAGGCGGGCTATCTGTCCATCCTGATTTGAGTTGGATCACTTGAAGCATAAATGCCCATATTTGGCTGCATCCACTGGACCTGCGTTGCCTCCATCCGGCCCCCAATATGCAACACACACCTTGCTGCCGTTCCAGTATGGGGTATAATCCTTCCCCCTACCCCAAAACCTGCAGCCAATGCAACTCCCACAGCTGCTAATTAGGCCCCTCATCAGTCCAGTACCACACGTACTTTGACCAATCAGGAGACAGTTTGATTAGTGGTTAGATTCAACGTACTTCCTCAATTGATAGCCACAACCCATAATTTCACCAACCCCAATTTCCAATATGTCTTGAATCCATGGACTTTATTGGATGAAATTAATGAAATGAGTAATGTAATCAAAGAATTTAATATCCCATTCAAAGAACTTATACAGGTACAACACCCCATTCAGATCCCTCGGCAATTTTACACCCCCCAACTGAACGCCTCTGCATTCCTCTCAGAACACCGGCTCGCTGTTGCTGCAGTTGAAAACCCAGATAACACCAACATCCATGAGATGACCATTTCATCAGTAGTGATACTTCCCAAGGGTATCTTTTGTCCCAAAATTGCTCTGACCTTACCCATTGAGGTCAGAGGTAACACCATAAATCTCCACAGACAAGCAAATGCTCCAATTAAGAAAGTTGCTACTGCTTCGCAGGCCAAGACAAAAACCACCCACACCACCGCAGCTCTATTATCCATGCTTCCTTACCTTTTTCTATATTTGGAAGACTGCCTTTCCAAATAAATAGTTGCAGTTTTTTGATATAGGTAAGCTTAAATACTAGATGACGGTCAGCCAACTCGCTCCCCATGTCACTGATCACCCCACACCATTGCTCTCCACCTTGGCCTGCGCACTTGCCTTTGATATGGAATCCAATTCTGAGGATAAGCACCTGGTCCCCCTTCCACCTCTGCCATAGTGGAATGAGTGACTTGTCGCTATCCCACCTGGCTGGTTGTGTTCTCGTTCAGTTGTGGTTCACCTGCTTTTTTTGGCGGTTAATCACTCTGTTTGGGTAGGTCTGTTTGTTCGTTTTTTTTTAGTTTAGTTCTTCAAGTTTTGGTAATGTCAATCCCCTGATCATCTTACCTTGGTTATATAAAAAACATTTATCAACTGCCACGTATAGATAATTCCTTATCCTTGATGTCAGTTTCCCCCTATTTTTGGCCATAGATCTCTCCAGCAGGTACTGGAAAGTCAATTTTTCACTAAAGTATTTTTAAAATTGTACCCTCATCTCAAGTGAAGGACTATTTGATACCTCTCAAATGCTTCAGGAGATATGTAATGTCCCTTGATAACTTCCAACAAACCATGGGCGGACTTTTAAGTGGTTTGAAACATACCTGTGTTAGTTTATCTTGACGATATATAACTTTTTAAGAACCTTATCAAGCACATAGATCATCTCTGGCAAGATTTCTGGTGGTTATAGAAATCATTAAAACTAAAGCCGTCTAAATGCTCATTCTTTCAGAGTGAAATAGATCTTTGGGCCATAATTTAGGGAAAGCTGGAATATTCCCAATGGACATTAAGTTTATGGCCATTTCTAAGATGTCCCATCTAAATCCCTATGAGATGTACAGTTTTTGGGATTGTAGGATATTATTAACAGTTGATTCCTCATTTTGCTGACACCTCTGAGCCTCTAGTATATATTGAAGAAGGGTATACTCTTTTTAATGGAAAGTAGAGCAACATCAGGCCTTTGACCTATTATGCACAGCTCTCTCCTATTTATACATACATATACATCCTGACTTTGATAAACCATTTTCTACTATTTACTGATGCTAGCGATATAGTTATTGGAGCTATATCATTTCAGTACAATGACAACTTAGTGGACCATCCCATCGCCTACTATAGCAAGTGCTTAACCAGAGCCAAAGCAACTATAGAACAGAACACAAATGCTTAGCAGTACTACTGACTATCAAGCATCTTTGACCCTACTTTATGGTAATCATTTTACTTTAATTACTATTTATAATTCCTTGTGATGGCTACAACAAATGAAGGATCCTGATGGTAGAATATCCCAATGGGTTTTAAAACTTTAAAATTAAAATTTTTCTAATATCATTGACCAGGGTCCATCCACCAAAATGCGAATTTCTTATCCAGGCTCCCCATATTAACTCTAACAAACCTGAGGAGGATTGACTCTATGACCACTTAACTCAATTGCAGTTACGTAAAAATGAAGCCTCTGACCTTTCAAAAGGAATTATCAAAAATTTGGTGAGCCCCCAAGCTAAAAAAGGCAAACTGTACAAACTTGTATATCAAATTTGGTCGCCCTAAATTTGACTCTCAGAGCAGACTGACATCATATTGGAGGTGCATCTGCAAGTTGGCAACGGGGAATTTGGAAAAGTTAACAGTGGCTCAAGACTTATAGTTACTGGGAAGGGATGCTTATTTCATTATAAGGGTTACTAGAGTCCCTCATGGTATGTAAAAGTTAGGGGGGGGGGGGGGGGGGGGGGGGGGGGGGGGGGGGGGGGGGGGTGTCATTGGCCCCAATATTTGCCTAATGCAGTACTGGCCTATAGAGTAAGCTATCATTAAATAATTAATATGTCACCCTTTTCTAGAGTTGTATGGAAGAAATCTCAACCTCCCTCTAAATTGCAGGCCTTACTAAACCAAGCATCCCCAAAGCCCCTGAAGTCACTATGCAAAGTATTGGCAATGAGATTATCTGACCTGAGGCCCTGGCTTCTGAAAAACTTGTCTGCCACCACTAATAGAGAAACTAGTCAGTTTAATGACAAGCATGAACTTCTGCACAACTTCCATCCAGGTGATATAATCCTTTTCTACCATCATTGGTATGAAGGTTGTGATAACAAATTGAGAACCAAAAGGTTGGGTCCCTAAGAAGTTATATTTAAGAGATAAAACAAAATTTCAATTGTAGAGATTGCTCAGGGCACCATGGTAAATTGTGTAATTAGTTGATTTCTCTGTCAGATTTCCCACCTGTTCCAAGATCTATAGTGGGACATTATTAGCATTTCTGCCAAAATCAGAGATTCACATTTGTCAGATAATGAGAATCGAACCTGGTCTGCTGAAATAGTCAAACCCACTATTGGAGATAATCCCAAACAAAGCTTCAAGGTCTTTCACTATTGGGGGATTAACCCAATTGATGAAGTTAAAAATTACTTGCACAAAACCCCCAAATATTGGGGTCTAAACTTGATCTATGAAGTGATCAAATCTCATTTGACCAAATTAAAAAATGACGCAGAATTCCCAATTAATAAATGAGTTTAGATCCTAGCTCAAAACTCTTGAGATTTACTGAGAAAACAAATTATTGATCTTCCATATATTCATGTGTCTAAGCAAAATAAACTTTACTCACTTTTTGCCATTTAAGTTAAATTGGCCTCCACTAATTATTTAGGAACAAAAAATAGCTAGGATTAACCACTCAAAGAACTTTATCCTGAGTGAAAACCTTCCAGTCAAGGAAGTAAAAATTATAATTCAGCACCCAGGAACTTTGGGGTTTCTGACCTAAAAAATAGGATTAGTGGTCTAAACCTATAATCCCAACAAGCGGTCCATATATTTTGAAAGCGTCTTCCTGCCCAAGATTTAAAATGGTGGGTTCCTTAGTCATATTAAATAGGTGGCATTAGCTTACAAAGGACCAATTAAGGAGATTTAATAGTAAACATTATGGACCTTATATGGCTGTGTTAGATTTGAGGAATGAAACGTTCTGGTTGACCCTCCAAAATCATCGGGAACAGCATCACGTCTTCCAGCATCCCAGTTGGCCATTTGAGGGAAAAGAATCTGCCAAGACATAGCTGATCTTGATAGATGACTCAGAGGAGGCCGCGGTATGTGCATTTACATCAAGCAAACTGTCATTTATTACACTACCTGATTGCTTGAAAGGGCTTTCTTTATACAAGAACAGCTTTTTAAGTATCAGAAATTGTGCTTATTGTCACAAGTTGTTGGAGGCCTTCAACCTATCACACCTTGAAGCTCCTTGTCCTTCCCCAGAAGAATGCCACACTTCTGGCTAACATGTTACCTAATGCGCATAAGAACTTTGCTCTTGCTCATTTTCTTGTTTGTAATGCTCTCTCTATGTCCAAAAAGGGGAGGATAATGTAAGTCGTGTGGAGCACTCCCTGCATATCTAATGGATATATACCTTCAAAACTAAGAAGGCGACAAAGAGACTGGTTCCCCATCATCATTTATGGAAATCTAGCCCATGTTATAGATTAGAGTTGGGTGAAATCCTATCTTTTAAAGGGTTCTCTCTACCCCTCTCCTTACCACCAAAGAGTTGGTGGAGAAGAACAGGGGGTTTTGTCAGAAGGTGGTGGTGGCCAGAAGCCATCGCCTTTATTAAGGTTATGACTCCTTACTTTAATAAAAGACAATGATCTTTAGTTTGAGGCTTAAGTTTGGTTATACATAGTCGTTAAAAAAAGCTGTCTAAATCCAAAATAAGACCTGAGTTTGCTAGGTCTCACCTTTTGGCCAGGAAGAGTGAGCCACCCACAACATGTTCAGGTGCGTCAAATCCATTTGATTTATATTAGGACCTCCCTTATCATCCCTAGCCATGGCATACTCTGACTGTCATCAAAATATTGCTGTAAATCCATTAGGCGTAATTAACTTAAATTTTATTTATTGAAATTTCTGACACTGATCCATATGGTAAGGTCAAATCTAAGTTAAACTCAGAAAAGACATACTTTTCTAATCTGTCAAAATAAGAGCACAAGGGGCTCATGAATGTTTCTGCTCACCCCGCCTATTTCCCACCTATTTAGCTCTTAAGAAAGCATACCTAACAGGTTCTGTTCTCAGTCAATTCCTTCATTTTGTTTCTTAAAAGATAAAAACCTCAAAAACCCAAAAAAGATTTTAAAGTTACTTTATTGGTAAGTAAATTGTGATAATTTTTAGCTATTATGTTCAATGATCTACATAATGACTTAGATGTATTGTTGATTAAGTCTTGATGGTCTTTCTCATCATGATTAGGTGTACCGTTATGGGGCCCATATATGCTTATTCCTATTCTGGATGATTTAAAACATTGAAAGCTTACCTTGATTCTTGGTGTACTCCAATACCAGATATTTAATATATGCGGTTAATTTGCATTTTACCCTTCCACTGTTTTCTGTATATCCTCACCGTGAAGTCAGTATCAATAAAGCTGCCTCTCTTGAAGTAACTGAAGTGGCTGCAACTACCATGTGTCTACTTGAGGTTTAGTAACATTTGTGTGAATTACCAGACCTTAGTTATTACCCTCTCATGAAATATGTTTTTTGTCATCCATACCTATGGTATTCTGGCTTACGTTTTAAGAGTCTAACCATACAAGCTGGCAGGACAATCTTAAATTTACTAGCCACTGGCATGACAGATAGGATCAAGGGGACATCCCATTTGAACTATATCTTAGAACTAATCACATTGCACCTCTCTCTGCTCAGCATACTTTCCAAGAAATTTCTTCAGTAAATTAAAAACAAACACTTAATCACACACCAAAGTCTTGCTCCAATGTCATTGGATCCCTGCTGACTGTACCAGCGTGGGGAAGCAGCGAAACTCCCCCCTCCATTTTCCATCTGACAGGAAAACGCGCTTGGACTAGCTCGCCCAGTCATTCCAAACCCTTGGGACGATTTGTTCCTCCCAAGGATCTCGATGCCCATCTCGCCCAAACCCAAGCAGTGCCCCGCTGCCCCCTGATGCTCCCCTGGAGCAACATGCATTTCGGCCTTAGGGTCAAATATGGGAAATTCTTCTTCTATGATGACCAAGCCATTATCAAAACGGCTCAGGCAGCGATGAAACCAGCCTGTTTTATTGACTTCCGCCATATAAGGGTAAATTGATCTTGGCTTCCCCTGTGAAGCCAATGCAGCCACTGTGGCAACGGTGCTGCTAATATTCAATAATATTCCCCTCCCAACAACTTGGACCTGGCTCCCAACGGACACCACCTTGGTGGTCCAGTTCTCTGGTTTTCCCACCCACCTCCCCCCAAAAAAATGCTCCACCAGGAGCTGATGGAAGGTTTGGCAGCATACAGCGCCAACCACATCTTACAATTTGTGGTCCCAAATGGGGCCACATGCCTTGCTGGGCCTCGGGCATATACCACAATCAGCCCTGTCTTATGAAAATTTCTTTGGCAATTCCACCTCGCGCCACCATCCCATCTGCCCCTGACCATCCATTCTGGGCCTGTGTCGAGGGCGGATGGACGATTTGTCCATCCTGTTTCAAGTTAGATTACTCAAAATGCAAATGCCCATACTCAGAAACTTCCACTGATGCCAAAAGTTTGCCTGACGTCCACCAATCTGTCGCCCACCCATGCCAACTCTGACATGGGGTACGATCCTACCTTCCCCTCCTCCAATGCCTGATGCTGCAGATGCACCTGCAGCCACCAATCAGCATCCACCTTGCCACAGGGCCATGCATGATTCTTCCAATCAAGCACAGGATTGGACCCCAGTTTGATCCCAGGCAAATTCCAGAAAACCCTCCAATCCTTAACCATACGCTGATTCCCCAATCCAATTCAACCAAAACCCATTGGAGTATTTGGATGAAATCGACAAATCAGGTGACATTGTCAAAGAACTATTGCTGAAAGTCAAGCGGCTCTGTAATGCAGAATGGGATGCAAAATTCCCGCCTCAGATATATGTCCCACAACCTAACGCCAAACCGTTCTAAAGCGACCACCAGCTTGCAGTAGAAGCAGCTGCCACACCAGATTGCCATCTGTTCCGCAAAGCTGCCACCAAATCTGTGGCTGTGCTCACAGGAGGAATTCCACCTCCCGTTATCCCCATAGATCTTACTGCACAAAGTAAGATCAACATGAAAATTTTACACAAAAATGTCACTGAAGCCATCCAGAACGTTCTAACAGTAGCATGAGTTTCTGAAAGCAAAAATAACCCAAACCAACATTGCCACGTTCATTAGATTCCCAGATGCCCGCCTCAAAGCTGAAGATGCTTTGTCCAAACAAATCGTTGGCATTATGATGGCTAACAACTATTAGGAAGTTCCAGTCATCAGGGATATTTAACCCCATACCGCCAATGCCCCCACACCCCTACTATCTGCCTTAACACGCACCCTGATATGGAATGAGATGGATGCAGATTAAGATGAGCCCCCCAATCCCCCCTCCCCATCCACCATGGAGGGATAGCAGTATTCGCTACCCACCTGGTTAGATATTTGTTAGGTATATTTCAATCAATCCGTCCATTTTGGGAATTTTGTTTGAATTATTAATTTTTTTATTATGATTTTAGTTTTAGTTCAGTAATGTCCATCCCCTGGTCAGCTTACCTCAGTTAGATAAAATAGAACTAATCATATTGCAGATTGGGTAATAACCCTTAACATACTTCTGCATTAATAAATTGTATATATTCTAGTCACAGTACCCATATATCTAGATCCTTGATACTTATATTAACTTTTTTTTGTGGATATTGCTTATCTCTACTGAACAAGTTGCGCAGGGTTTGCCCACTGAGCAACGGACAAATGATATGGAGATCGTTGGTCCCTCAATTAAACGTAATAAACTTATATATAATTATGAGGCAATCGCCCAGCTTCGCTAATATTTATTTTAATATGATCTTCCTGGCAGACACTCTCTGCTTAGGCTCTCTACTTATTCCTACTCATTACTTCTTTTCCTTTTTCTTTTCTTCTACTCCAAAAAACCTCTCTCCTTCTCTCTCTCGCTCAACCCTTAACCCAAAGTATTCCTCAACAGATTTGACACATATCACTTAGTCAATCTCTCTTTGCTATCAATGTAGAATTTGTTTGATCATCGAGGCTTCAACAAAAATTCCTCAATTACCAAAACCTAACTGATTCAATCAATTCACCTCGCTTTGCTCAAACCTATTACTTGCCCTTGGAACTCGCTTCACATCTAATTAACAATTCACTGGAACACTAGCTTATTGCCCAGTCATATTGAAATCTTAACAATACCCCCCTCGACTGGACAATAAGCCTCTATTGCTTGTGGGGCTGAAGGAATCTTGCGTGTACTTGGTTGATTATTCAACCACCCTCGGGTTCCTTAATGGTGTAGGCATCAGCCTTGGTCTTCTGAATAATCTCAAATGGTCCGCTCCATTCTCTGCCGAACTTGTTCCTTCTTCCAAACCCATGTTGGTCATGAAACAGGACCAATTCCCCTACCCCAAACTAAGGAAGACTGCGTCTACATTGATCAGCTGCATGATCCTGAATCTTCTTGGTTAGACTAGTGGAATATGCCTCAGTTTAGAGCTTAATCAGCATGTTTGTTAAGGTAGACAAATAGTGGTGGGGCTCAACTCCGCTGGTATCCTCTACACAGAATTAAAGTAAGGCAAGTAGAACTGGATGTAATCCATAGAGTAATTGGAATGGACTCTTACTGGTTGCTGAGTGGTAGCTGATATTGTATGTGAAGACAGCCGTGGATAAAAGGGTGCTCCAGTCTGACGGCCGCTCATTTAAAAGCTTTCATAGAATATTTACCAAGGTCCCATTGACATGTTCCACCATACCGTTAGTTTCAGGGTGATAGGGGTAGTTAAAACCCCGCGGATTACCATGAGCTTATTTAACTTGGCCAATATATGTGATGTGAAATTGGTTCCGTTGTCCATTAGGATAAATTGAAGACAACCATGGCGCTGTATAACACACTCCAGGATGAACTTGGCGGTAGAGACAGCTTTCAAATCCTTGATAGCCCTTGCTTTCACCCATCTTGTCAAATGGTCGATGGCAACTATAATACATTTGGAGCAGTTCGCACCAGTTGGCAGAGGCCCCACCACGTCTAATGAAACTGTATGTCATGCAAACTGAAGCTTAACTAGCTGGTAGGTGGTTTATTGGTGGAATGGTTTCTCCGCTTGGCACTCATGGCAACAACCAAACGTCTCAAGAACATTGTAGTTCATACTCTCCTAGTAGCGGGGTCACAAGGACTCCAGCATCTTTTTCAACCCTCCATGACCTACTGCCCTATGGCCATCCATAATGTTCGCAGGCCTGGCAGAGGGTTTGAGAAAACTCAGCATCGATTCCCCATCCGCTTATATAATTCCCCATTGTGCAAGAAGGTATCCTGCTTAAGCCCATCTAACACTTTGATCACAGGCAGCGGCTCATCATGATATTTTCCCAAATCATTTTTTCATACATTATGTCTGCCACATCTGTTGTAATGGTGACCATGGGTAATTGGGAAAGACAGTCCACATTCTGATGCTTCATCCCTGGCCAATGCATGATCTCAAAATCATATGCTTGGAGCTTCAAAGCCCATCACGCGAGCTGCCCTTCAGGTTTCCGCAGATTCTTTAGCCAGCGCAAGGAGGCATGATCTGTTATCATTTTGAATTTCACCCCATGGAGGTAGACCCAGAATTGTTTATATGCATAGATTACCTCTAAACACTCCTGCTTGATCACAGTGTAATTCCGTTCAGGGCCAGTTAAATTTGCGGCTGCAATATGCAATGGTTTGCTCCACACTATCATCATCTTTTTGAGATTATACAGCCCCTACAGCAGAAAGTGAAGCGTCCATTTGCACAATAAACTCTTTTTCTAAATTGGCGTATTGCAAAACAGGCGCGCTAGCCAATGCGGTTTGTAATACATCAAAAGTGGTTTAACATCGATCCATCCAGTTGAAGGCATCGTTTTTTAAGTAGTTCAAGGAGTGGAACCCCAATACAGTTGAAGTTGAGAATGAACCGCCAGTAGTAACTGACCATCCCCAAGAACACCTGGATATCCCGTTTATAGCTTGTCTAAGTCATCTTGCAGATGGCTTCCACCTTGTCCAGCTGAGGATTAATCCCTTTGGAGTCTACCACAAAGCCAAGGTATTCCGGTTGTTCCTAAAAAAAGTGGCACTTTTGGGGCTTAATCTTGATATTATCATCAGCTAGGCGGCGGAATACTTGCTCCAGGTGTCCAAGATTCTCTGTGAACATCCTCGAAAATATGTTGATATCATCAAGGTAGACAAGAACGCAAGACAGATTTAGGTCATCCAAAATAGTGTCCATAGCCCGCTGGAATGTAGCAGGGGCACTGCACAAACCCTGTGACATATGGTAGGCTGGAACAATCCCTTTGAGGTAATTATAGCACACTTTTCTTTATCCACCGCTTACAACTAAATCTTCCAGTACCCTGATATCAAGTCCATAGCAGAGAAATAATTGGCCCCATCTAACCAATCTAAAGCATCATTGATTTATAGAAGCAGGTATACATCTTTTTTGTAATGCTGTTAAGCTTCTGATAACATGTACTACTTTATTGGAGCCATCTTTCTTTTTGACAATGAGCACCAGAGATGCCCAGGGACTCTTTGACGGCTCCAACATTCCTTGTTCCACCAATATATCTATTTCTGCAGATACAACTTCTTCTGCTGCCTTTGAGTGTTGGATAGGTTGTGACCTGATAGGGGTGGTCTCCTGTGTCCACCCCGATGCACAACCCTTTGAGTGCAACCCAAGTCGTGATTATCAGTTGCACAAATGCTATGATATTTCTTGAACAAATCCATCACCCTGTCCTTCTAATCCTCCGATAGACCAGTTAGCACCTCCTGAAGAACCACCATCATTATGCTGGAGATGGTTTTTTGAGGCAAGCCAAGATCTTCCCAGGAACCAAAGTCATTTACCTGGTGGACCTAATCAATAGGGACCAGGTTCAAATAAGCCACCACTTGGTGCCTCTGAACCTTCATTGCCTCCTTTTTCAGATTCGCTACCAACACCTTCACTTCCCCCTTCCCTAGTAACAGTAACCCAGGAGCCACATGAGGTTTGAGACGCAATTGTTGATAAGGCTCCACAACCTCTCCCTACAGACCTCCCAGTATATCAATTCGAGCTCTGTCCCAATTATGATCTGATGCCCAGAAGGGATCGTCCTGGCATTTGCAGCTTGTAGCGGAATCCCTTTGTACTCATAAATCTGGTTTGGATGTGTTCAGGTCTTCCACTTCATCCGTTGATATCTTACAGGAATCACACCATTGCTAAAGGTAAGATTAATTTGACCTGAGTGGATTGGGTCATCTGGGACTCCACTGAAAGTAAAATAGATAGGGGTATGCTGTCCCAGGATGCTGATGGTTTCATCCTCCAGATTAACTACAGCCTCAAAGTGCCACATAAATTCAGCCATGATTAACATATCATAGTGGTCATTAGGCAGCACCACAGCAGGAGCGGATGTGCTAGCTGACTTAAACCTCAAAGGCAATGAGCTATATCGCCTTCTGACACAGTACTCTGTGACCCTGCAGTTCCATACACTACTCGGTGGTCCACATCTGGCTCCAGCAGAAGCTTAGCCACAAGCTTGGTGGATATAATATTGACAGGAGCGCCTGTATAAATGATTGCCCGAATTTTGGTATTTTGCACAAATATGTCACAGTAGGTGCAATCTGAATAAGAAGAACCCTTTTTGTTCGATACATAAACATTCAAGGGGCGTTTGATTATTTAGAAAAGTGTACATACCAGCCCCAACATGAGGATACTCTTGGGCAATCTTTTATACATGAATCGCCACCTCCACCCTCTCAAAGCCGCGACATATGCTGAGGGTTCACCGCCAATTGTACCATTCCACTCAAGGATTTTCCAGGCGTATGGCTTATACATGTCTTGGCGGAACCCCATGTCCGCATTATTAGGTCTCTACCTCGGCTTGAAGCCAATAGGTGGTAAGGGATCTGTTGGTATAGTATTTCTTCTGAGTGTGCCCCAGGATTGACACAAAGGGATTCATGATGAACATCAGGGATAATTAAATTTGAATCAGCAGAAGCAGAGCGTCCCATCCTACTCCGCTCACCCTTTTCCCTGTTCATATGAGATAATGTATACTGCATGGACCCTTGGTTTGGCCTGACAACTAACCGCATAATATCCTGTTTTGCCACACAAGAAACAAGCATTTGAAACTGGTATTCGTCTCTGAATCACCCCAGAAGGTCTATGTCTACTATTAAACCATGGTTTCTTAGGAGCCCAAGGATAAGCGGTTTGTCATAATAGGGATGTAAAGGTCTCGCCCATGAGTTAAGTGGCCAAGGAGTGACCCTCAATTGCCCCATATTGGTGGGATCCCTCATTTAGCGGAATATCAGTGGCAGATACAAGATCCTTCCACTCCACATTGGGAGCACTAAAGTTGACGGATAAACGGCGTAAATGATGGATGGTTTTGAGTAACTCCACATCCTCCTGAAGAGTTACGCCATAGCATTATGCAATTTGTGGTAGGGCTTGATAGCTTCCATCATTGCTATGCCCACCTCCTCATTAGATAAGACATTCGCACCCAACAACACATGAGCCTCGTTAGTGAATCGCTCTGCAAACTGTTTTAAAGACTCATTTTTTTTAAAAATATTGTTAAAAAGCCCGCCTTGCGCTGAGACATTTTTACTTTGCCCCCAAACAGGCGAATTACAGTCTCCTTCACCTCTTGGTAAGCTACAGTACTGTTTTTAAGATAACAAGTAACTTGATCAGCACTTGAAACATCCAACGCAGATAACAACTTTTTAGCTTCTCGTCAATCAGAAGCTCTCTCTATGGCAAACTCAAACCACTTGAAAAACCCATGTATGTTACCATCACGGTTATATGGGGCAGTCTGTCACTGTAGAACTCCTTTTCCTTAACAACCATATCTAATTTATACACTGCACAGTCTAGCCACTCCATCATGCTGCTCAAGAGGTTGGCAAGTTGGTTGGCATGGTCACCTACCAGGAGCAGTAGGCGGAAGGCATGGTTGAGCTGCTCAGTAATATTATTATTCTCATGAAAAAGCACTTTTTGCACCTGATGTTAGGTATCCAAAGCAAGCTTCAGTTCCCCATAGTGAGATAATTCAATAACCAGGGGTAGTACCCCATCAAAGCAAGCCGGTTGCACCATAGGTTTAATTGATTAAGTTGTTAGTTGATCAATGGGCCCCCTGTAGTGAGCACCACAGTTAACTTTTTTGGCAGATATGGCTTATTTCCGCTAAATGAGTTGCGCAGGGTTTAGCCCACTGAGCAATGGCCAAACAATATGGAGATCGTTAGTCCCTCAATTAAATGTAATAAACTTATATAAAAATATGAGGCAATTGCCCCAGCTTCACTACTATTTATTTTATTATGATCTAACTGGCAGACCCTCTCTGCTTACGCTCTCTACTTATCCCTACTCACTTCTTCTTTTACTCTCTTCTTTTCTTCTACTCCAAAAAACCTCTCTCCTTCTCTCTCTTGCTCAACCCTTAACCCTTGGTATTTCTCACCAATTTGACACATTTCACTTAGTCAATCTTGATTTACTATCAATGTAGAATTTGTTTGATCATTGAGGCTTCAACAAAATTTTCTCAATTAACAAACCCTAATTGATTCAATTGATTCACCTCACATTGCTCTAACCTATTACTTGCCCTCAGAACTTGCTTTGCACCTAATTAACAACTCACCAGAACAATAGTTTATCGCCCAGTCATATTTCAATATCAACAACTTATTTTTTATTTATTCAAAATATTAAATAAAATAAAAATTTGTCATTCTTAGATAGTTAATTTTAAAGTTTTCATCTTTATTTTAGTAGATTAATTTCTTTTTAAGCAAAAAAGACAATTCTTTTACTAGTGTCAGGGAGATAATTAAGTGTAAGAAAACTGAGATTCCACCAAGATGTGACAGGAATATTAACTGCCAAGATAAAGAGAGGGGTTTAGCTATCAGATTATATCAAAAAATTCTTTGCCTGAGTTAAAAAAGTGCTTTAGCAAACTACCTAGTGCTACTACCACAAGCAAAATGGTGTGATAGGACCAACCGCATGGTTTACAAGTACTGCTGCAAGGCTTTGGATGGGCAAATTAGAAAATATTTCTAGGGATCTCTAAAATAAGAATCAGAAGCAGAACTATATGACGGTTTAGTTTTGTAATTTAATAAATTAAGAGAAGCTAAGTCAAATCTAAGTTTGTTATAATCCTTCCCCTTTACCACATGATCAATTGCATAAATTGTCACAACAATACAGTAGTCAGAGCGGTTGAGAGTATGGAGTTCATTTCAAGGTGAGTTAAATAAAATCAAATATTATAGGAGGCTATCAGTATCCAAAGAACATATTAAAATAGGCTTCTAGGGGTTTTAATTTAAATATATAGGAAAGTATGGATTGATGACTTAAACTACTTTGGTCTGCTACATATATTTATACTATGTCAGAAAATGTTGATTGACAACAGTAGGATCTGACAAAATATGCTCATTGGTCAGATAATCAAGCTCCTAATACTTTTTTCAGTCCTCTTTGGATTAAAAACCCAATATACTGTGATTCACTGGACCACTCATTTGCATCCAACCAGATTTTGACGCTGAGATTAATCTATACAAATTCTGGTTTTTTTGAATTCTGGAGGCAATTTTAAAACCTTGGTGGATTTTTACAAGGTGAATAGGCTACCCATAACTGATTTTAAGACTTTGTGGGTAGTTAAGTTCTAGTAACTATAAGAAATGTGAGGCTTTAAGTATCCATTCTAGGGCTATTTAATAATTTACGCTCCCTGTACTGGAGCTTTAGGTGAAGAAATAGTCGTGGTGGATTATGAGGATTTGAGATTTCCAAAAAATATTTAGCTGTGAAAGATTCCTTTTAACTAACTGTTTTATCATAAGTTTTGCTTAATAGTAAGAAACATTTAAAGAGCATAAAGTTAATGATAAAGTTACTATTATTTTGGGATGTTCTCCTCTAATACTTTATTTTACGCTTTTAAAAATTTTGATTACAATCATGACATTTAAGCTTGTCAGGTATAACACTAATTATGTTTGTATAAAGTTTGGGTGCTGGTTCAATAATCAACAACTAAACTTTCATATATGAATTCATTAGGCTTTATCACAAATTAACAAAAGTGTTATGGAGTATCTGAAGCGTTGACAACACTTTTGTCAACAGTAACTTGCACGTCACCTGGAGATGCAGTCTGCTATGAAAGATTTATTTTGTTCCTCACTAAGCATGGCCTATAAATTATTAAGGATACTCTCTGGGATTGGCTAAAAGCTTTGAGACATGCTACTTCAGTGACCACCCAATAGAGGTTCATAATCTAGCTTCTGATGGATACTGACTAGGTGGATGAAGTGTTCTTTACTCGAAGTGATTTTTCAGGTTTAGTCATAAGTAAATAATGCCGTTTTTATTGGGATGCCAAATTGAAGATTGAGCACAAAGTTCACGTTGGCTTATAAGTTCTCTAGACTGTAAACTGAGGTTCTTAGTGGGTCTTGAAGCTCTTAACCTAGCTGAGCGGTCAATGAAGGCGAAAAGATGGACATATAGACTACTTTGCTGAGTAAAAGTTTAAAATATAGTGTTTGGGACACATTACTGAGAAAATCTCCTTGGTTCCTTAAAATAGGATCTTACAAGTCTCTCACAAATTAACTGCTTAGTTGACGCTCTCATGTTCTTTTACAACAATTTATTCATGATCCTATTGATTAAGCTACGGCTTTTGTAATTTAGGAAGATGTGGGGCTTATTAGAAGGCATTTTCATCTGTTCCTATGTACGTAGTGATTACTGATTAGTATTTCCTAACCTCTTTCTCAATTAAGTTTACAAGAGAAAGGGCTTAAGATTTGACATAACGAGTTTTGATTTTGGAGCAAAAAATCTCAATTTATTTACTATCTAAAATCCAAACAAAGCCATCTCAATATTCTGTTGGAGAGGACATATGGCCATAGAATTTTCCATGAACTCGATTGACCACTTTGCATAGGGTAATGTTGGTAAAGGAGTAATCATAATTAATCTTTTTATGATGTAGTAGGGCCCGACCAAAGAACTTTTAGCTCTTTCTGCCAGCCTCTGGGTTAATGGTGATAAAAAGGACCAATTCTCTTAACTGGAACATCAGCCTGAAGGGTCAGCTAACATTAGAATGGGATGTCTCCTTGCAGTAGTGGTGATAATTCCGTGTTTATCAAGGGATTGAAGCTAGAGAATCTCATAAGCTAAGTCGCACATTGTTAGCTCAGAGTTTTTTGGCACTGAGGAAACATTCAGGAGGTTCATGCTACTTTTCAAATGAGGGGCATACTCATGTAAATCTTTAAAAAGTAAATATTGGTTGTGTAATGGTGACTTAATCATTAAGCTAGCAAGGCACAGGGAAGAAGTGATCCCAACCCATAGGATTGGTTGCAGCCATATTCCGCCAGATTTAGTAAGAGTCCTGTTAGTGCATATAACAACCCTATTGGTTGATTGGTTATTCATGGCGGTAAAACTTTGATCAGTCCCATAAAATGTAGTAAGAGATGGGACTACATCTGGGTTAATCTTATACCATTGTCTAAAAGTAAAGCTTTTGGAGCTTCTATGCTGAGTGAAAATGGATAAAGTGAGTAATAAGGCAGCAGCCTTTGCGGTGGCAGCTGGTATGAAAGTTGCCTTGATACATTTTATCAAATGGTCTATGGCTAATAAGATATATTTATTCCATATAAGCCGGTAGGCAAAGGGATCACTGCATCAATGCTGACAATATTAAATGGACTTTTTAGATCCACAAACAATTGTTGATACTAATTGCTTGTCAAATCTTGCATACAACAATTTAAACAGGCCTCTAAACTCATTGGAAGGTCTCAACCATCCAATACAGAATAGCAGTATCTCTTTAACCATTCATAAGGCTCTTCACCACTCAATTTTCCACAGGTAATGTTCTTCATGTATGGCCATGTTTAAGTAAGAAGGGTGTATGTAATGATTTGACGTTTCCCTTTGACTTTTATATATAGCGATTCCTTTTTAACAAAAGTATTTTGGTCATTTTCTATAACTCAGTTTAAATCTTGGGAGTTTTATTCTCTTATATCATGACGTCCAATTAGAACATATTGTAGAACTTCTTCTGGTGTAAAGTCAGCTAGTACTTGCATCTTAAGAGCCATGTGGCATTTTAAAGGATTGCCTTGCACAATTGACAATTGAAAAATCATAATTTTGAAATATTTATAAAATGTCCCGATTGTTGCCCATCAGGATTTCTTCCTATGTTGTACCCATCTGAGTATAGCATGTTCTGTACATTATTAAAGCGGGTTCCATATAGGTACGTCCAGAAATGTATGATACTTATATACCAGCTAGGAATTTGGTTTGATAACACTATAGTTTCTTTGCCCTTGCTTAAGGCCTTTCTTTAAAAGTCACTGAATGGACTACTAGTACTAATTGTTCTGTGCTAAACTAGACCAACTGCCACGTTTCTGGCATCACTGAACACCAGGAATGACGATTTAAAATGGGGGTGAAATAGAATGGGTTTATAGAAAGGGCTTTTTTTCATCATATCAAAGCCTGTGCCTACTCAGGCCGCCACTTGAAGGGGCTATTCATATAAAGGAGTTATAAGAAGGGTTTGGCTTAGACCTACAAATTATAGGAATAAAGTGAAAATTAAAGCCATCCATGCATATAAAGTCTTAGATATCCCTGATGCTCCGAGGTAAACATCCCTTTTTATGGCTTTAAAATTATATAAAGAATGGGCTTAATTACATGCTCTAAAAACCTTGTCTCAATGAATTCCACCTTTGATAGAAAAAGAGAAATTTTAGGACTCATTCTTAATGAAGTCACTTCCAAGACAATTAAAAGATCCAGTAGATGTTCCATATGGCCATAAGAAGTTCATGTAAGATATGGAATTTTCAATGAGGTAGACAAGAACTTAGGACAGTTTTATATCTCCCCATATCCCGTCCATGGCGTCTTTAATGGTGTGGACGCTTTGCAGAGGCCTTGGGCATCTTGATGGCTCAAATAGCCCCTTGTTAGCTATGAGAGCACACTTGGATTGATTTTCAGGTGAGAGCTCTAGTTGCCATTATCCACTGGCTATATCATTGCTGAAATTATCTTGAAACCTGGTAAGCAAGCGAAGAGAGTCATTGATCTGGGGCAGAGGAGACGTCCTTCTTAGTAATAAAGTAAAGCTTTAAATATTCCATCATCATCTGATACTACCATCTTTCTTCTAAACTAAAAAGAGAGGGAAATCTAAGGGCCATGAGAAGGCACAACCAACACAGCTTTCAAATATTGGTTGAGCTTAACATCCACCTGATATTCTTTGATATTACTCTTCTGTTAACAATGGGATTGCATTGGTTTAGCTTCCACAGTCTTTACATGTGAAGTATCCAAAGATTCCAAAAAATAGATGTGGAGGATGAAAAAAGTTGTGATGTTCTTATAGTAACTGCTCAACCCAACACTGTAGCTCATTGGTCAGATTTGACTCAATAGAGGCATCTATTAAGGTTATGGACAGTAGATTATAGACCAAAATCATGTAAATTCCTAGAATTACGCACATATTCAATTGTTTCTGCAGGAAGTAAGAAAAATATAAGCAGCTAGAGTAGTTATGACTCAATGCCATAGTCTTTGCACTTAGTAAGGCCAGAAGACTGATACAAATCCATTACAAGTGGGATATAAAACCCAGGAAAGATAATAATTTATTGATGAATGGGTTATCCACGCCTTGTATCTCTAATAAGAGACCTGGTGGTATACTTACATGTACCCTGGTGTTAACAATGAACTTAGACTTAAGCAGCATAGTAGTTAAATTTTAGTAAGTTGATAGACATTCCCCACAGCTTATCTAGTGTAGGTGGAGTTATCTGCATTCAGGAGCCCCTCACATGGTACTTTATCTTTTTAATCATAAATTTGCTCTCTAACAGGCAATTCCAAGCTTTGATCTCCAATCTGGCATTGCGAGCAGTCTCAAAGATTAGTGGGACCCTATGCCCTAAAAAAATGATTTTTGCACATATTGTACAACGGCGGAGTACTCACCTAAAAACTGGGTCTCTAGAAGGAGGTCCTAACAGGGGTTATCTAAAGCAACTGCTGAGGAACTCAGTGAAATTTCGTCACACTTGATAAGTTACAAAGTTTGCTCTCAATGGACTGAGTACATTATGGTCCCTCTGTACCAGATATCTACGTTTTGAGAGACATCTGTAGTTATTTTGATAAGTTTCATCAATTTTGGTGAGATGACATTCACTGGGGAATCGCTTTCAACCATGGCCTTAACAGGAGCCTTATGAACTTAATTAAAATTTTGTTTTAACAAGCTCCCAAATTGAAGAGGCACGGTATAAACTTTGGAGATTCATTTGAAAAGTTAGCTGTATCAGGTTCTTCAATATCAACTGGAATTTTACCCCCCTTAGGTACAACATCTTTTTGAATTGACTGAGGTTGTCAAGGGTTTTTTGAGGATGTACAAGGATATCAGCATGGAGTGCCTCGTTCTTCACGCTTAATGATTTTTTCCCGCCTCCTCAGCCACTTTTATCCAACAATTCTTAGCATTATGGCAGAATTCATTACATTAAGTGCATTAAAGTTTAAGATTCCTCTGGTTCACAGCAACATGAATCTGAGTACATCTAGGAGAGTAAAGCGGAGGCTTTGGAACTCAAGGTGTATATATAAATCACTTCAAGAGACTCCTTGATTTCCTGGATAGGTGGTGTAACTCTTAAGGCTAATCATATGGAGATAGACCTCAAGATATGTCTCAAGGCGGAGATTACATTGGTTATGACGTTGTTTAGCGTTATATGGGTAGTTATAACCAAGGGATGCGCTTGAGCATAATGTCAGCTGATGAACTCCAAAGTAAAAACATATTTATTTAGCCAGATAGCCTTTAATGCCTGCTTCTGATTAGCTAAAGTCTGGTACTTTTAAACTTTTGAACTAGGGTGTTAAAAAGTTCCTATGTTTGGCATTCCTTTAAATGAGGGTTCATAATCTCATGTGCCATGCTATTCAGACAGAAATGGATGTACCTTACTTTATGACAGTAGTGGCCTCCATATTTGAACTCATAAAGTATACAAAAAGGAGGCGAGCACTCTTGAAATGACGCAAATCTCTCCTTAAGGCTAGACTTAAAATTATAGCAGTTGGAGTTCAAAGAGTATTTATAAGAAAGGATAAGTACTGAAGCAGAAATTTTGGTTTTACGAATAGTTGCAAGGGGCTGTTGGCCCAATTGTTATATAAACACTTCTCAGGCCCCTCTTAAATTTCATCCCAGTTATATTTTTAAGAGGAAGCGGAGGCTTTAATGACAATTTGATTTTTAGAGCTTGTACTTTGAGCGTTAGAGTAGGTGCTGTTTTTTACATACACTTAATTAGGTTATATGATTTTTAAAAAATTTCTTAAGTTGAGAAATAAAACTATCAGTGAACATAGCATGTGTGATGTAATAATACATCTGTCAGGAATGATAGGATTCGCGCTAGTTCAAAAAAAACTGAATCTCATTTAATTGGCAATCCAAACAGAGATTTCCACTGAAAAGAAGCTACAAATACACAACAACCAATTAATTCTAAGATGAGCAGCTAAGGGCTTAAACCTTTCCTGATTTTAGAAATTATTTAATAAAAATCTTGTTAGTTATAAAACGTCTGAACCTGATGAATCTATCAGTAATAATCATGTCTGCCATTATCCTCCATCTTTTGCAACATTGTTCTAGAGATGGTTATACTTTTTCTAAATCTCATACCTTAGATTAATCTATAAATGCCTCCATGTTTAAAATTAAGAATAGCTTTCTCATATTTATAGTTTCAGCCTACTTTTTACTAGTGACTTTGGGCTGTTTGGGTAACAAAGATTTGCCTTGACAACGTTCATTCCATTAAGTGATTGGCCTAGCGACCCAAAGTCTACTAGGTGATCAGCTGGACCTATTATGATTAAAATAATGTAGCCTTCAAAGTACCCTGCTTTCAAATTCTATAAGAATTTTCAAACTGGTACTCTCTCCTCTGACCTTTCAAGGCTACCTGATGAAGACTTAGCTTCATGTGAAAAAACCAACAACTACAGCCCTACAATGATGGATGAGATTATGAGCTTGCTTAGTGGAACATCATATGGTAAAATTCAGTATCTCAAGTTAGACACTTGAGCAACAGCTATAAATTTGGCTCAAGGAATGTGGATGATTATTGAAGGGGACAATCTCAATGAGGGTCTAACTCTGATCTCTTTGTACGGCAAAGTCATTTTTCTATCAATTAGAATAGTGAGACTGTCTGATAATATTGAAAAGGCTCTGCAAATTTTTAGATACCAAATCCTATTTAATTCTTGTAAACTCTTTCTACACCACCCTTCAGGACGATATAAATGATTCCAATTTCAGTTTAATAAGGCTATCTCTCAAGCCAATATAGGAACCACAGAGTAAACTGAGCCTGCTTAGTCCCCTCCTCCAGCTATCCATGTTCTCCCCAAACATGTATGGTATTTTTGCCTTTCCCTTAAAATAAGTGAATAATGGGACCAAACTCGTCCAGTTTTATCTCAAGTGAATGTTATACAGTGGAAAAAGCTACAGATTGCTATAAATGTTAGAACGTCTAAATTTGCCTTAATATCAAGGAGCGAGAGATTATCATTTTGTATTTCAAAGAGCGTGCTACTTGGACTGAGCCAAGGGATTTCTTATTAAAGAAACTTGGGAGTAACCTAAACTAACTAAGTGTAGTCTGGAGTTCATGCAATTTGCACTAAATGCAGAAAAACAAAAATTGAGTTTGTTGGGCTTTTTATCATGAAGCTCAGGTCCTTAAATCCTGTAATCAAATTAATGTGGCTGATGCCATCAACGCCAACCTCTCCACGTTTCAACATACTGAGACCCTCATGATGCAATTCCATAATAATAAATGATACTTAGGTCCATTTTTGATACCAAGGAATTAATAATGGAGGTTAATTAAACACCTACTAAGAGGAACCCAACGCAATTATACATTGGGACAAGTCCAAAATATATAAACCTCAACGCGACTTTTGCTTCTATTGAAAGTTCTTTGGGCCTCAGGAGGCTAAATGGTGGAAAAAAAGCTGATGAAGCGGAAAATCAGGAGTAGCTTAGGGCGCTAAGCTCCATCTAGTGATGATATTTGCTTCTTACATCAACCGTGAAATCCCGCTCTAAAAGTAATTTTCTATTAAAACCTGACAAAGTGGATGTCCTAGACTTGTCAATCTCAACTAAAGCTCTAAGAATCTCTTATTCTGATCCTTCTAGAACACTTCCCTCATAATAACTCTATTTTTTCAATCCTCCATTTTAACACTGAGGTAAAACGGGTTTAAGTACTTGTCCATAAGGTAAAAATTCTTTTTATAATTGATACTGACTCGCCATTAGCATTACTCTTCTAAATTATGAAATGGATAAAGGTTGCGCTGCATCAAGCCCACATCTTGGACTATGGGATTTAGAGAGCTCAGTGGACTGATCTTTGGGTGCCTACTCCTCAACAATTCTTTGGTTCGTTTCACTGGTTTTTTCAGCCAGGCGGTTGTGCTAAATTATGACGGCTATGTTCTTCTCATAGGAGCACATTACTTGTAGAAATTGACGCCAAAACCAGCTGTAAGTACATGCATTTTTTTCTAGGATATCACATTCCAAAAGTTTTTAAAGTCGCTCCAAAGAAGACATAAAGAAAGACTATGCGTTGCTTATTAAATTTTCTAAAGTGCATTGTGAAACTAGAGTAATGTATATATTAGTCCGAGTTCAAGCTTCCTTTTTCAGTGTTGTGGCTCAGGAATGGATGGCCATATACTCCAACAACTGATTAGTTATGCACCTGAAATCTCAAATACTGGTATACATGGGGATCAAGTTTTCATTCCTCCAGATCACTTGTTAGGGATTTGGATAGACACCAATCTGGCCATTCACGAGCTACCTACCTGCCCTATAGTTCCAGTTCTTGATTATTGGGGCCCTAACCACTTTGATGGTTAATTTCCCTATTCTCTCTATAGAATTTATCAAAACCAACCTTTTGCACATGTTTAAGCTTTTCTCTATGAACAAGTTGTATCTGTTCATGGGTGAAGAGATCAAATTTTAGGAATAGATGAGGACACTACCATCATATTTTTCTCAAGTAAAGATAGGTGACACCACACATCTCTGAGCAGCAGCGTCAAGTGTATGTTTTGATTAAAAAGTATGTTGACATATTCTGAAAAGGTTCTGACGATTTTGGAATGACAAAAAGGTGCACATCATAGAGTGCTTATCTGCAAAACTCCAATATGTGGTTAAAATTCTATCAGAAAGGGTTGGAAAACCCAGATGACAAAGGAACGAAAACAACACCTAGACGCCAGATTACTCAAGCCCTTACAATGCCAATGGGCTTCGCCCTTGCTGCTTATAAGAAAAAAGGATAATGTTATCAGGTAGTAATTTATTACCGCTGGTTGAATGGCTCTACCAGAAAGGAAAGCTATCTGTTACCACAAACTGATAATTCTTATGACTCTTGGCTAGCTCCAAATTCTGCTCCACATGGATCTTACTAGTGGTTTTTGGTAGATCGAGCTTGCTTATGATCAGGAGAAATGTGCCTTTATAGAAAGTGAAGGGTTGCTAAACCTAAAATGATGCCTCAAGGACTATGCAGCGCCACAGTACTTTCCAAAGACCCATGGAAGGCCTGTTAGGATTTTGATCTCATGTTTATTGGCTTACTTTAATGATTAGACAAAGTTTTTTTGCACCTTTGACCAAAACCTTGCTTTCTTGAAGGGAATGTTCAAACATCTGCGCTCTGGTTTTCTGATGTTAAAACCTGCCAAATGCCGTTTTATTGAAAAAAACTTGAATTTTCAGGCAGAAAAGTTACCCAAGAGGGATTTCGCCAATACTAGACAATGTGATCATGATTAAAAGATTACCAGACCATCCAGATTAAGAGATATTCAGGTTTTCTTAAAAAAGGCAGCTATTATAAACAATCTATTCAACACTTTGCTGAGCTTGCCAAACCGCTGATTTATCTGCTCCATAAAAAGTTTCCGTTCCAATAGTAGAAACTCAACCAAAAACATTTTTTCATACTAAGTAAAGTTTTGCAACTGCCAATGTATTAGTACATCCTAAATTTGATAAACTGTTTATCCTTTTTACTGATTCTAGCGATGTGGGTAATGAAGACGCTTTGTCATAAAATAATTTGAATCAAGTTGACCATCCTATATCTATTTCAGTAAGCCCTAACTCAGATGGAAATGAATTATAGTAAAACCAAGAGGAAATGCCTAGCTGTCTTGCTTGCCATTAATCATTTTTTGTCATTTTCTGTATGGCTACCATACTATGGTGGTTATGGACCGTGCCTATCTTTGGTGGTTATGGCAGATGAAGGGTCCAGATGATGATCTGAACGCTGGGCACTCATACTTCAAAGGTATGTCTTTTTTAATGTTAATTTCACTGAAAATGATACACCAAAACACCAACAGATTGTCACAACTGCTTGTATTGATCCTCTATGCCTCAAAGGAAGATATTATATATAAATTAGTATGAAACCTGAGTGATAGAGCCAAGAGACTCTTGCAGTTCAGCAGCTTTTGAAGAAGATGACTAAGTGGACCCATTTTGAAGGCGGACTAATATACAAACAGGTTGGAACCTCTTAATTGCCTTATGTCCTTCTGTCAATCATAACAGAGACTATACTGGAGAGCATTTGACCATAGGGCATGGCACCAAAAGTATAACTTTTAACTGGCTGTAATAGTGATAATACTGGAAAAGGAATGATTTAGTCACGCCAATACGTCATTGAACCTATCTTTTTTGTGATAACCAGAAATCTTTTACCAGTTTTGTCAGCATTAGGTATTGGGTCCTAGGTCCCCATTTTCTATCACCAGCATTAATGTTGCTTTTCCAATGCCTACAGTGATGTAGGCCAACAGTATAGCATACTAACGGTCAATCGCTTCAAAAAATTGGCTATGGCCATATCTGTTGTCTCGCCTAATTATAAAGATATCGTTTCTTTTTACTTTGACAAGTCTTCACACACCAATATCCCAAGGGTACTGTTATTCAACAATGGCACCAAGTTAGTATTCCAATCAATCAGTGGCACAAATTTGTTGATGGGCGCTTATCCAACATTTACCACCACATATCATTCTGCTACCAACGGAGCAGTGGAACAAGCGAATGGCACTATAATCACTATTCTCTACAAGATGGCTCACTATGACCCTTCTTGCTAAAAAGAATAGCTTTCTAGAAGCTCTATCAGCATACTAGACTTGCTACCATTAAGTTATTCAGATATCACCTTTTAAGCTCTGTATGGGTGAGAGCCATTCTTATTCCAAGAGTGTTCAATTTATATTGTAAACCTCCATGCTGAAAACACATGAGCTATCAATGCAAAGTTAGGCAAATGAATTATTTTTCTTACAATATTTGGCGATCAAGTCTATGGGGACTATCAGTAAACATGAGGCAAATTGGAGCAATTCCAGAAACCAGTTTTCTGAGTATCAGCTAGTAGATCCGGTCTTGTTCTACATCCACTGGCCAGTTAGTCATATTAACAAACTTGATACACTATGGTTAGGATCTTATCAAATGATCTATTGTTGGTATTTGAAGTACTCAATTGCTCACAGAAAATCATGCTCCATTGCAAATTGGTTGGTGCTTGGTTTTTCTGAAGGTTTGTCCCTCCTTGGCAAGATAATGAGGGGACATTGTCAATGATTATGGGATTTTCTATAGTTTGAATAAAGTTTAATTATCGGATAATCTGCCATCCAATATGTGGTATCCTGCCACTGAATAAGCTACAAAGATTTTGATGGATGATAGCTCCATGATGAGAAACTGAAATCCCAAACCCTTCTAAATTCGCCAGATTAGTTGGTAAAGATCTTGCCAAATGGAAATTCTTTAAAACTGTCATATCAATTGGGGAAGATTGTGTCCATTAGAATCCTCCACATTTCTCTGCATCATTCCAGAAATCTCCATGTCCTACTCAATCCCAGACTTATACCAAACCTATAGCTGTCCCTAAAATATATTAGTAATATTCCTTTTTGTAAATACATTTTTAGCCTAGTATTACTAGAGAATGTCTAGCCTAGTTTGGAAATGTTTTCTGTATTTTAGCAGAGACTTAACTTGATGAATTTACCCTTTATATCAATAGAATTGCCCAGTGACTATAAGTTATCTAGGAGATACTTCTGGAGCTGTTGAGACTTATTCTCGCATAGCTTTCAAAAACTAGCCTTTAAATTCTTATAAAAAACTCTTTACCAAGACATATATTATTGTTAGTATGTCGTTGGTCCAAGAGCTGTTAAAATTTTTTATTCTACACCAAAACAAAGTTTATACATTCTAAAAGCTCTCCTGATAGTTTTCATAAATAGCGTTTATCAGACCCATTAAACATGTACTTCTCATTTGGTTTGCACAACTGACAACCTCCCAAGAATGCCCAATCCTGAATGTAATGGTGATAAAATTTTGCTTCCTTCCTCAGATGAGGTTGACCTCATGATGCTGGGAGCGTTGAAAGAACTCAAAAAATGAGCTACATTGAATGAAGCTACTGAGGCCACCAAAGACACCAGATGAATTACTTAACGATTACAAAGTGATGTAAATAATTGAACATGCACCAAACTATACTGACCTCTCACCTCGTGGAGACACCTTCCTCAATCCTTTTGATTATCTCATTAAAGTTTGACTACCAGCGTCATAGCCTCAACTTCAATTCTAAATAATTTGGCAGTGAGGCCTATCCTCTAATTTAAATAACCACATCAAGGTTTATAACAACTAGCTGATTCCCTCCAACTCCCATAGGATATTGTCATGGACGCTTTACAAGCCTCCCTTAACCAAGGGAATGAAATCTCACATAGCATTGTAAAATGGACCTCAGACTTTGGAGGGAACATAAAAACTGGCTCAACAGATCAATGCTTATCTTATAATCAGAGTAGCTAAGAAAATGACCCTGCATAAACTGTACCACCTCTATTAGGCCAACCTCACCAACCCCTAAGGATAGAGTGCTTGTGATGTTTGACAATAATAAAAAAGACAGTGATACATATATGGAACAATAATAAGTAACTAACGGTGCAATTGACTCTACTAAGGCGGGTTAGAGTCATCAAGAAATATTTACACACATGCTAGAAACTCTTGCTATTCTCCCTATCTCATTGCTATACCTCTAGATATCAGATTAATTGGGCTGTCATTCCTGCCTAACGCGACCTTAATACCTTTCCTGATATCAGAAACTACGCAGATTTGTCCAAATCAAGTGAATTTTATAATTAAGAACAGAACACATGGGATTTTTAAAGGTGCAGTCCAAATAGCACAGACCCAGACTTAAGATAATATGGCTAGATAGCAAATAGACCTCCAGGCACTCTTCTAACGCTATGGACCCAAAGGCCTTAGCATTTACCCACTACTACTTTATCAAAGAAGAAAGTCAAAAAAAGTGCTGAAATCTGATCAATCAGAAATCTCAGTCATTTATGTTCATTAATGGATTCATCAAAATCCCACAATGGCCCCATTATCTTATTCTCAAGTGGCAGAGAAGCCCTTTAAATTTATTACAAATCCCATATTGCTTCAAGTTTGCTGCAAATTTGAATACCACCACTAGAGTATTCACCATGAAAAACTTTCAATAATTTGATTAAACATAAATATTGTTTTCAGTGGAAATTACAGTCATTTTTAGGTGCATTGCTGTTAATACCATGATAGACATGGGTGCCTCTGAGATTTTTTTGATCTCAGGTTAACCCAAGCCTTAGATCTAAAAGTTACCACAAGGGCCTCAGTCCTTGGTGCCTAAAATGTACCAATGGTCACTGTTGGGATTTCACTGAATTTGCATATCTCCAATAAATCCCCTTCCTCAATTCCCCCAACATCATCAGAAGGAGTGAGCAATCTATCCAATCTATCAAAGTTGGTCAATTGGATCTTAATCAACTGATTGAAGATTTAATCACGCAGAGATTAATTCACTCTGATAGTATACAAACTGTAAAAAAGCCTATAAATATTTCCTCTTTTCAAAAATAAAAATTAGGTCAAGTTTGACCATCTAGTACTAAAAAAAATTAGGTCAAGTTTAACCTGTATTTTCTTATTGACTTCATTGCATTTTTTGGAGAATCCGCCCAGTGTAACTTCGAGATACAACCTGCCCCATTGGAAGTGTAATTCAATACTTCCAAACTGGTGCTCACTACAGGGGCTCTCTGAGTTATGCTCCAGTGACCACATCTATCACCATGGATTCTCAATTTTCACCTGACGAAGCTCAAGATCAAGAGCAAGGTAGTATTTTACGATGGGTCCCTTCAATTGGAGCCCAAATCCCAAGATTATCCTCCACGTTGGAATTTTGGACCAACTTGGAATTCTATAATCCTAACTTAAGTTTTGTCTCATACTTTCAAATGCCACCTGAGGCCTTGCGAAATATCATCAATCAATTACTTGAAGGGGCTCTAATCCCTGGAATACATTCTACCCAATCTCAATCGAATGCAATACCTTCTATATTGCAAGAAGTGCTGAAAACCTCTCAAATTCCAGGGATTGGCTCTGAACAATATCTACAACAACTTGTACATCCTACATTATACCACTTGCTACATGTAATTGAAATGCACCATCAAGGGATGCTCAATTTACTAGAAGGACTCCAATCCTTGAATAATTATATTTCTGAGTTTTTCAAGTCATCCTCTGAGTTTATCTGAGATAATCGTGATGCTATTATTAATAATTGAACTTCCCTCAACGAAGTACAACAGCAGCTCATTCAGTTTTATCATGGGATATCAAATTTTATTGATGTACAGTTCCCAAAAAAGGTTCAAGAGATCCAGAAGGAATGGAGAGAGGGTGTTTCCCAACTCTCTGAGTGTAGTCAATCAACGGAGGAAGAAATTAGAACCCATCTTTTTTAATTGGAACAACTGTACTCAGGAATTCAGTTCTGGGTCAATGAAGTAGAGAAAACCTCTGGAAATATGGGTCCTCCTGGGGTAGAAGGACCTCATGGACCTCCTGGAGCTGATGGGCCCCATGGACCCCCAGGTGCAGATGTACATCGTGGACCTCCAGGCACTGATGGTCATTCAGGATCTTATCAGCAAATTAACTCTCATGAACATGATGACCCACTTTCCTGAACAATTCTCTAAGGTGGCCAAAGAATGCAACCTAACCCCTGATGGGGTACCAATTGACCCCCTTTTTACTCTGAAGTCCTTTTCTGATGAATTGATCAATTTGGGAAAGTGGTCCAAGGACACTGATATCTTATTACATGCTTGTGAATCAAAAGGGGATTTGCTCCAAGCGAAAATCGAGACACTTGAACTCAAGTACAATGCACAGCAGGAACAGATTTTTGAGCTATCACACCGACTAGATGAAAAAGTAGGGCATTCAGAGCTGAATCAACGGATTAATGAAATTTGGATGGAAGCTGTTGGTCCTTACCCTCAATTTTCTTCTCAAGCTTCATATTCTGCTTCTTATGTGTCTACTCAATCTGAACAACCTGGAGTGCATGTTTTGACTACCAGTGCTCCCATTAGTTTCAAGCCAGTATTCAAGACAAATACTCCCCAGGAGAAGGCAGCATTATCTCCTTTCTATATCTGTATGAAAAGGCATTAAGTGAGGCCACGGATCACCAAAAGATGAATTACTTTCCTAATTGTCTTACTTGATTGGCTCAGGATATTATGGTTCCCCACTTAATGGCTTGCTCTACTTGGGCTCAAGTCAAAGAAGCATTGATCAAAGAATTTGGAAGTGAGCAGACCCTATCTTCGCAAAAACAGGCCTTTATGGGTATACAGCCCCACCAACATGAATCTAGAAAGGACCTTGCTCATTGGTTCTATCAGGAAGCTCAAACTCTTGTAGCCTGTGGTTAGTTAAACTTGGACGATGCAATAACTTCAGTTCTATCAGCCTTTACTACTAGGACACAAATGCAAGTTTATCTGATCAGTGTCAAAAAGAATTTCTGAAGTATGTTGGATATTAAGGAGGCCTTATTGGAGTTGCCCCCTCAATTCTCCAAAAAACCCCGAGTTTATGAGTCTTCTAGACCTAATTGGCCAGAAGTCTTTGCCATGCCTGAGAACACTAGAGTGATCCAGTGTAATTACTGTCATCGCTACTTTCATACTGAGGATTGTTGTTTTAAAAAGGAAGCAGATGAAAAAAAGAAAAGAGATAAGACCAATAAGATTCTTCACCTTGATAATGATGTGAGTGCGCAGCAAGAGCAGCAAAGTTCAATTGAGTGTAATAAAGACGACCATTCTTCTTATTCCTTGCCCTCCTTATTGGCATTATCCTCTCAGTTTGGAGGCACCATTACCCAAATTAATTTCCGATTAAATCAAATCAATGCCAAGACTATTATAGATACTGGATCCCCATTGAATGTTGTCTCCTCCAAAATTGGTCAAACGGATCAAATTAACCCCCAATATTTCTCATTATGAAGAATATGGCACCGCCAGCCCTCAGAGTACTCAGTCTATTGGAGCTTTTTCATCCCTTCCTCTGAAAATTGGGAAATTAACCTTTACCATTCCAGAAATTGTGCTCAATAATTTGAGTTATGACCTACTCTTGGGAACTCAAATTTTTATGAGAATTTGATGGAATTATCAATTACCCTGACTCGTTGCTGTCTCTCTTGGGGTATCAAGTAACCCTTTCTTTTATCTGATCATGCTTCCACTTGATATTGGTTATGTCTGCTAGAAGGAACTAAAAGGTCTTATTCACTTCAGTATCAGGTTGAAGATCCTCATGTAAAATTACCTCCTACCATGGCTGATATCAAAGAGGGAATGCTTATTTTTTCTCCTGAGAAATTAGTTATTTTATCAAAATCACAAGTGATCATTAATACTTCTTTGCACTTTTTTGATTCCCAAGGGGCATTTGCTACAAGTCCAGGGCACTGTCAATCCTTCTGCCAAAGAACTCTTGCCTTGTCCTGGTTTATTGGATTATGCTTATTCAGGCTCTTTATCTGTCTTACTAGTGAACCTTACTGATGTGTCAAAACTAGTAGATCGAGAGCGCCCAATTGCTTATGTCAAGCTGTTACCCTTATCTCATATCTATGATGTTAAACCCTTTGGGAGTTTACAAGACTTTGGATTGGAGAGTGATTAGGAAATTCTTACTGTGGGACCTGCTATCAGGAAACATCTCTCTAAGGAACAGGAGAAACAAGTGCTTCAATTATTGGACAAATTTTTTGACATTTTTGCTAGGCATACTTACGATTTTGGGAAGATGAAAGGTGTAGTGCACACTGTTGAAACTGGTGATCACCTTCCTATACATGTGAAGCCCTATCGTAAATCCAAAGTAGAAGAAGCCCAGGTTACTAAGGAGTTGAATCAATTGCTGGAGGCTGGATTATTGAAACCCTCCAATAGTCCCTGGGCATCCCCATTGTTGTTGGTTAAGAAGAAAGATGGTTCTCATTGAGTCGTGATAAAATTATTGTCAATTGAATGCTATTACCCTTTGGGACTGTTATCCCTTACCTAGGATTGATGATTCCCTTAGGTTGTTGGCTGGATACATCTATTTTTCGGCCATGGACTTAGTCAGTGGATATTGGCAAATTGAACTGTCTCCAGAAGATCATGCCAAGTGTGCCCTGATATCAAGTGAAGGGTTGTTAGAACCAACTCACATGCCTCAAGGCCTAAGCAATGCCCCCACAACTTTCCAAAGGGCCATGGACAGTATGCTGCAGGATTTAAAGCTTACTTGTGTTTGGGTATATCTTGATGACATTACCATGTTTTCCAAAACCTTTACTGAGCATTTAAACCATTTAAAAGAGGTTTTCAGCCAAATTTGGGGCTCTTCCTTAAAACTCAAGCCCTCCAAGTGCTCATTCTTTCA
Organism: Massospora cicadina; assembly: GCA_022478985.1. NCBI lineage: Eukaryota > Fungi > Entomophthoromycota > Entomophthoromycetes > Entomophthorales > Entomophthoraceae > Massospora > Massospora cicadina. The sequence goes on along the minus strand of JAKSZP010006649.1, from coordinate 55,368 downwards.
AAATGAAATGGACTTCTTAGGACATCAGGTTTCAGCTAAAGGGATTCGACCTCTTTCAGACAAAGTTCAAGCCATCCAACAGATGCCTCCTTCCTCTTCTTTATGAGATATTCAAGTTCTTCTTGGTATGGTTGGGTATTACCGTCAATTTATTCCCAACTTTGCTGATATGGCTGAACCCTTATTTTATCTATTGCAAAAAGGAGTGTCTTTCAAGTGGGGATCAGCTCAAGAACAGTCTTTCAATTCTCTGCATACCGCCTTTATGAAGGCACCTGTTCTAATTCACCCCCAGTTTGATAAGCCTTTCTTTCTACATATGGATGCAAGCAATGTCGTTATTGGGGCTATTTTATCTCAGTGTGATGAAGAAAATAAGGATCATCCTGTTGCTTTCTTATAGCAAAACTTTGTCAAAGGCTGAAAAAAATTATAGTGTTACTGAGTGGAAATGTTTGGCGGTATTTTGGCCATCAAGCATTTTCAGCCCTTTTTATATGGTACCCATTTCACCGTTGTTACCAACCATTCCTCCTTACAATGGCTGCAGAATATGAAGGATCCTGATGGTAGGTTGGTCCGTTGGGCTTTACAATTGCAAAATTACGATTTTTCCATTGTTCATCGCTCAGGAGCTCAGCATCAAAATGTGGATGGGTTATCCCGACTACCTATTCTGACCTTGGAACCAGAAAAAGAAGAACGCTTGTATAATCCTATTGGATGACTGAAATTATGGGATTGAGAGACTGAAGATGATCGAGCCTATCTAAAATCAATTACCAAGAATACTAAGACTCAATATGGAGCTTTGTACAAGAAAGTCAAGTCTAAGTGGTTGCCCTTCCTACATCCCAACTCCAGGTTTCACGCTGTAATGGAAGGTCATGAACAAGTTGGTCATAGCATCTTAAAGAAAACTTAAGAATGGTTGAAGACTCGGTACTATTGGAACAACATTTTTGAGTTCATTTGGGAGACTCTTGACTCATGCCTTACTTGCAAACGTCATGGGACTACCAACCCTACTTATCAACATCAAGTCATTACCCCAACTAAGGCGTTCAAAGTAGTCAGCATTGATGTTGTAGGGCCTTTTCCTCGAGGAGTGCATGGTCATCAGTATATCATTATGGCCGTTGACCATTTGACCAAATGGGTTGAGGCCATTTCAATTGTTACCCCTTCGGCTAAGACTACAGCATTATTCCTATATCAGCATATTATTTCCCAACATGGATGTCCAAAGGTCCTTATGTCAGATAATGGGACTAATTTCACCTCTCAGCTTATACAGGAGTTATCAAAATTATATAACACTACTCAGTGATTTGTTATCCCATATAATCCATCCACAAATGGGGCCATTGAACGAGTTAATGGAACCTTGGTCTCGATTTTAAGGAAAATGGCCTTGACTGATCTGACATGGTGGAATTTTTATTTACTTAGTGCCTTGTTTGCTTATTGGATAAGCTATCACCGCATTAAAAAGATGTCCCCATTTAAGTGTATATATGGGCGGGATCCTTCAGTCCCTTCTAGTGTTCAGACTATCCTTGAAGAAAGCATCCCAGAAAATTCTGATTTAGTTATGAGAAATTTGGCTGATGAGATTATCCACCTCCAGGCTCAAGCAATGAATTCAATTGAAACCACCACTCAAAGAGAGACTTTACAAAGCAATCAACATAAACCAGTCTTACCTGAATATCAGATTGAAGATTATGTTATGTATTATCATTCTCAGCCAGGTGGACGAACTGAAAAGATGGGAACTAAATGGTCTGGTCCTTATAGAGTTATATTTTGAAAAGGACTAGAATATTTGATTGTTCATACTGATACTGGTATTGTGGTAAATTGTATTCATCCTAGGTTTTTAAGAAGTCATCCTCCACCGCAATCAAATCTTGAGGGGGGAAGTGTTGAAATTTCACCAAATTTACATATCTCAAATAAATCCCCTTCCTCAATTCCCCCAATATCATCGTAAGGAGCAAGTTATCTATCACAATCTATCAAAGTTGATGATCAATCGGATCCCAATCAACTGATTGAAGATTTAATAGTGCAGAGATTAATTCACTCTGATAGATTACAAACCATAAAAAAGCCTATATATATTTCCTCTTTTCAAAAATAAAAATCAGGTCGAGATTAGCCTGTATTTTCTTATTTACTTCATTGCATTTTTGGAGAATCCGCCCAGTGTAACTTCGAGATACAACCTGCCCCATTGGTAGTGTAATTCAAAACTTCCAGAGTCACTCTGCCCTTATGCAATCCATTGCACTTTTAAGCCCCAATATTGGTTCCACACCAGTTTCTCTGCAATTTTAACCTACTCTTGCTCATGATCCTAGGCTTAGAATGGTGGCGCCGGAAGTCATTATCAATCAACTAGAGCATAACATTCTCACCTTAACAACCTTCTATAATTATATTTAAATTTCTCACTCTCTACTATAGAAAAAGGAAATTCATTAGTAGCACCGTGGAGTAAACTATTTAGAACCAATAGCTGATCAGCCCACAATCCCTAAACTTGAACCCAACAAAGAGATCTTTGACATAGATAAGGCATACTATCTTCCAATCCACTATGAGTTTTTATTGACCTCCCCTTGACAGTGAACTTTATCAGAAATATTTGTTTATTTTACCCTTACACTGCAGCGGAGTATCAAACCCTAAGAACCTGGATTGATGATATGAGGGATAAAGGGTATTGTTAAGATAACATTTCCAGTATATCCTAACGAATTTTCTTAAGAGCCTAACATCACCCTGTGCTCTGCATGGACTATGGCCACTTAAACAATGTTACTATTCCAGATTCTTACCCAATTCCACTTGAGGCTATGATCTATCAAGCAATTGCAAAATCAAACATTTTTTTGAAATTAGACTTGTTAATGCTTTCCACAAGGATCAGTTGAAAGAAGGGCTGTAGTGGCTGAAGGCAATCCAAACATTCATGGTCTGTACCATTTTAGGATCATGCCTTTCATACTCAAAAATGCCTCACCATATTCCAAAGGGCCATTGACCATGCATAAGGCAACCTTCTTTTAATGTTTATGGTATCATATACTGTTGACAAATTAGTTCAATCTCCCATGCAAAACAACCTGAAAAGGCCTCTGTAGTGGTGGCCGCCACGTTAAGAGACCAGGCAAGCGTGAAAAACCTTTAGAATGTGAATCTTATAAGGATAAAGTAAAGTCTCAAGAAAACATGGTACTTAAGTATGAACATGACATCAACTCTTCATAACTAGGCGCAATAGGGAAAAGGATAATTACCACCACTAATATACAGCTTTGAAGTTTTCTGGGATCAGTTACTTTATAATTAATCTCCAAGAGATTTCATAACTGGCTGCCCCATCCATCCCATAATCGCAAGAATGGCTATTTATTTGGTCAGAAGAATGTTAGCTGGCTTTCAATGCTTTCAAGGGAGTATTTTATTTTTACGTCTGTCTTGCGCCATGTTGATATAGACAAACCATTCATAGTAGCATGTGATTCCTCTGGTACAGCCTTGTGTCAGTGCTGCTACAGTAGCATGAAGTCTGAAAACACCCGGTATTGCACTTTTTAGAAAATTTACTAGCGCTGAACGCTAATGAGAAATAGTTGAAAATTTGGCCACCACCGCCTGATTGTTATTGCACTGATGTGACTTTCTACAGAGAGCAAAACACACGGTGAAAATGTACACAGACCATAAAATCGCTAATATTTACTATAAACTTCAGAAGCTAGAAATTGTCAAACCAGGGAGCAACGTGACCTCCTCAACTTCTATTTTAAAAATATGAGTTTGTTTGAAGGCTGACTCACATAATATCGGATACCTCAAGAAGGAGCCTGTCTGCTAATTATATACTTGAATGGTGTCATATTGGGTATGGCCATTCTCTCTATAACAAGTCTTGGCAAAACCACCATTGAAGTCAGCTTTCATTACCACCATCAGACTCCCTCAACTCCCAAAACTTCACTCATCAAGCCTACAGTCAAACCCACCACCAACCCTATAGCCCTATAAACTACATCGTAATCTCAAAACAGTCAATAATTATACCAAGGATTCTCTCTTAGATGCCGTACTATATGACCATTCAGAAATCCTTGAAGTTTTCCCTAAGGCTTAAGATACAGGCAGGTAAAAGCCCATCTGGTTAGTTTTTAAAATAAAAGGGCTATATAATATCACTAATTGAGTATGAATACCAGATTCTTTACACTCACTTTTCATATTGAAAATCTTGATCCGCCAATCATAAAGCATCCCAGGAGTCAAGAAACGCACTAACACAATAAAAAAGAGCTTATTACTAAACCAATCTAATAAGGTACTTGTCCACCTGGGTAGAACGTTACCTTATATGAGCGCAATTAAAGTCTAAAAGAACAGGCCAAAACAGTCTGTTGTACCCATTTCAACAGGAAATGTGATAGTTAAAGTCAATGTTTGTAGACTTTATTGTAGATCTTCCCTCTTCATGTGTTTTAATGTGATCAGTGTGATTGTGGAAAGGTACACAGAAAACTGTACTATCTATACTATTCTTGACAACAACCCCGGCTGAAGACATGTCAGTTGTTTGTATCCCATGTTTTTACTATATATATAAACTCAAGAAATTTCATATGACAGAAGGCCTCAGTTCACCTAAAATTTGGGATACTCTGTGCGGAACTTTAAATATTAAACTTGCCAGTCATTAGAATGTCACCCCAGTCTAGAAAACAGACAGAGAAAACACTTAATCCCTCAACATTACTTCCCTTGTACTACCGCCTTTCAGGACACTTGGGTGGTTGACCTTCCCCTATCCCTGTTCTCACATAACCACTCTTTTTATAACTCTCAGTGATGTTACCTTTATATTTTAACTTGGGTTATAGCCCTGGCTTCACAATTGAGCTGCAGATATACAAAAACAATACTGCGGGGGTTAGCTTTGAAATGCACATTCAGAAAATACAAAAACAAGTGCAGAAGCAGTTGACTAAGCCTCTCAGGACACAAAGCATATTGTGGATTGAAAACGCAGAGCAGCCTCAAGCTATCAGACGTTTGATCTTGTAATGGTAGACAAAATTAAACTTGACCTTAAAGGTACATGTCATAAATTGGCTTTTTAAGAGGCCGGGCCCGTTCCCCATAACTAAGGTTCTGGGTAATGGATCATTATTGTGTAGCTTCCTCCTTATTGGAGAATTTAGAGGACTTTTCTCATTCTCACGATGTCTTATTTCTAAGCCAAGAATTTAGTAGAGACATGAGCCAATTTGTAATTGTGATTTACAAAATTTGATGTTAAAGAATTTCTGGATGATTGAAGATTCAAGTGGGAAATTCATTACTTGGTGGCTTTAAAAGGTCATCTGTCATATAAGCACAGTTGAATCTCTGCATGTCTTTACCAACTTCTATGTATTGATGAGGGCTTCCACACTAAAAACCCAAAGTACCTGTGCCCTCTATGTCAAGCCCATAACTTCACAGCTATTAAGCTTCCCTTACCTCATTTGAACAACATTTTGGTACAAGCGTTAAAAAGGAGGAGTAGACCCTGTACTTATAGGAAAGAGTACTGTAAGGGCCCACATGTCTATGTAATTGTATTGGTTGATTTTTTTCAATCAAGAAAGGGAACGGTCCCCAAACATTACTTCTAGAAAAGATAGCAGACTTAGGTCAAATACTATATGAACCTTTGGTTTTGGCACTCCTCCAAATTAAATTTTACCTCATCTCAAAATAGCAGAAAACAACTCAGGCATACTATTGATTACGCAAATTCATATCTGAAGAAAAATGAGAGTGTTTGTAATATGATCTACACAAGAACCAGTGGATCAAAAATGGATCACCAAAAGGGCGAAGTTATCAAAATTTGACCCAGTATAAATTTCTCTTGTGCCAAATAAAAATTTTGTTAAACATCGAAAATTAAAGGATGACGCTAGGATGTCAGTGGTCATACAAACTAGTGATGATCAGCAGAGTGAACTGCAAATCATCCTGAACACAATTTCTTAAACTTTGATATTGCACAAAGTATCCAGCGTTTTTGAGAAGATGTGATCATCTATTTGTCAGTAATGTTCTTCCGTTCCCCTTCCTCCCTTCCATAAAAGTACAAAAATCTATAACTCTGCTGATACCTGAGTGCTGGGGTCCTTATAGCCTTAATACAGAGTTAATCACACTATCAGAAAACCTTTTTATCTTATAAAAATTATAAAAGACCCTGGCTTCTCTGAAGAAACCATCCAAAATTAAGGAATGCCCATGCTCATTGATCTCTATAATGATGGTAGCCGTATCTCTGGTAATTTCTTCATAAGCGTCCCTTGGCAGAGAGTCTCTGATAGATTAATCCATGGAAATGTTGCAACACTATTTGTTCAAGAAATTTATACACAAATAATTTCCAAAATTAAACACCAATCATCTAGCTATATATACTGTAACTAAAAAAATAAAATTAATCCGCAAAATTAAATTATTATAAATTTCAATAGAATTAAAAACAAAGAAGTAGTTGCCGCTCTTCACTAACAAGTACAACCCAAGCATTTCTTGTCTTTTACCCTAATTTAATCTTATTGTACTGATCAATCACCCCCATGCAACCCAACTAGACTTAATATTAGTGCAAGAAGCATGGTCAAGACTATTTCCATCACTCAGTTTGATGGTTGTTATAATGGATGATTTCATCAATCATTATTTTCCGCACCTATCCCTCCATAGATCATATTCAAAGATAACATAAATTTGATGCTGTGCAGACTATAATTCTATTTTGGGTATGGAGCCAACTAATGGAAGCCATGTTTTTTCTTGTTACATAAGTTGTCTGAGGTAGAAACCTATTTATCTTTTTTGATATTATATTAAATATTAAATTACAGAATTTAATCAACCTTTATTTAAACGTATTATAATCTATGTACGTCAATTTTCTATAATAAAGTACACTAATGTTGGCATTCCACATTGCTACTTTAAGTATAGTTTAGGTATTTAGAGCCATATCTAACTATAGGTATTAAAACCACCTATCTATTCCTTACTTCCTATTTTATAAAAAATTACCTTGCCTCCACAACCTTGGACAACTAACAAGCCTAAAATTATAATTTACTTTCCTCAGCATTACCAAAAAACTCATTGTTGTTAGAGTTTACATTTTTCTTATTTAATTTTTCTTGTTTCATTGTTATCTGATTGATTGATGCTGGATGAGGTTTATCTGAAGGCAGTCAACCTCAAAAGAAACCCAAAAATGGATGTAATAATATTTCACCATAAATTTAAAAGAGGCAGGAAGAGCCGGATGGCTTAAGAACAGTATCTGTTGGACTATATTAAAATCTTCAATAGATGGCAAGAGACCATTTTGAGAAAACAGTAAATTATTATGCTGAAGTATGGAGAGGAGCTGCTGAGAAAACCCTATAAATTAATTAAATAGTAAAAGTTAAGTTGGAAGTAATAAGTATCTTTATCAAGCTAAAATTAAGGATATTAATAAACTTCACCTTAATCATATTTTAGAGCATTAGAGAACTTCACTGCCAAGATCTTCAACACTGTGACCTTGGTCAGGTGAGGGTTTAACTAAAAACAATTTGAAAACTTTGCTAAGATGAGATGGATAAAGATACATCAACATTGAGTAACATTAATTGTGATTTTAGTTCAATATAATTTACATCAAATGATGGAAATGCTTAAATGACAAATCTGACAATGGTAGAATCCTGACAACACACTCAAGTTCTTGCTAAGGGGAAGATTTTGTTGATTGAAATAGCTATACATGCGATCTACAACGGAACCAGTACTATTAGCTGCAATAGAGTATTCAGGACCCCTTTGGTTGTCATCTCTAAGGGCCAGACCATTAATTAAAGTCTATGGCTCCTAACCCCAGGTCAATGATGGTAAAATAAAATGAATCTAAGAAATATTCTGGTAAAGTAGTCATTGTGCATTTGCTCTATGTCTTTATTTAGAGTTAGTATTCTTTATAGACCCAGTAGCTATAGTCTATGGGAATATAAAATCATTGGCTAAAAGATTGAATGTACGATATACATTATCTGAGCTATAAAATTTAAGGATAGGTTGAAGGCTAGAAAACATTAAATGCTCAAGACCATATAAGACTTGTAAAATGGACATCTAAATATATCATGTTAACTGAAACATTAACTGATAAAGTACTTAGAGTATATAATTACAATGCATTATATCAGATGCTGCTAACTTTTGTAAAATAAAAGTAAAGTACCATTAGCATGTTCTAAAGTACAGTAAGTGGTCATATAATAGGGAATATTGAAAAGGTACTCTACTTCTACGATGGAATCTAACTCATATACTATGGAGATTGTTGGGACAAGGGGGTTAAAGTCTAACTGTATAAGCAGAGTTCATGATTACCAAAGTTCTAGGAGCAAGGATAGCTTATATAATAAAAATCTTCATTTAATTTAAACACTCCTTAATTGGTTATCCTAGGATCTTTCACTCTTAAATTAGTGGTATTAAGAAAGATAAATGGTAAAAGAGAGCGTAAAGTTTATTTTCTCTCAAACATAATGTTATAGGAAAGTAGGCATATATTCTTGGAGAAAATCCACAAAAGCTTTTAAGAAAAGATATATACTACTTTGCTGTTAGTTTTCTGCACTATTTTGGTTACTTATTTCATACAATAGTCAATTGCTTAGATCAGGTTTGGACCCCAACATCAATATGTTCTAGTACCTTTTAATTGGGAATTATCCCAATAAAAGTTTTGCCAAAACCTTTTAATCAGGTACAAATCCCGTCATCAGATCTACTTGATTCTTAAGCTTGATCCAGTTTTAAAAAACGTTCCCTTCTAGATCTTAGCATAAGGAAATAAATGTTCATAGAAATCAACTGTGTACTCAATTTATCACAGTCCCTTGAGCGACCTACACTATAAAGTTTTAATTCCTCAATTATAAGTATATTGTAGGGTCCTGACCAATTTATACCTAATTTATTATTGCGTCCACCAGGTTGGTGATGATTAATAAAAGGACTAAATACCCTGGCTGAAAGGTTTGCAGAGGAACATGATCATCATTAAACTGATTAGTTTCTCGTGTGGTAAGGAGACAGATTTTATGGCCAAACTCTGAAGTCATATAATCTCATTAGTGATACTTCTCATAGTAGCTTCAGGGGCTTAAGGGGGAGGCAGGGTCTAACATGGCTTGCACTTTAAAAAGGCTAATAAAAAGATTTTTCATACAAGTCTTGGAGGGTAGACATTCTAATATCCCAATGATAACTTATTTGATAGGCAAGAATTGCACTAGGTAGATATTGCGGTCAATGTAGAGGGTTGGCCAAGTACATTTTACAGTAAGTTGAGGTTAGTGTAGAATTTACTCGTTCTACCATTCCATTTGTTGCAGGATGATAAGGAGTGGAAAGCAATTGATTGTTCCCTATTTAATTGGTTGATTCATTCTTCAGTGATGACCAAAGATTTTGACCAGTATCATAGAGAATTATGTTAGGTCACCCTGGTGGTTAAAAATTAATTATAAACGTGTGTGACGGTAGCTTTGCCAAAGTGGAGGGTAAGAATATGGCTTTGATTGATTTTATCAAACGACCAACAGCTAGAATGTGAAATTGATGTCCATTGTACGCTTGAGTGAGTGGGCCACAACATTAATTAGTTATATTATGAAAGGTGTCAAAAGGTGGAACACTGAATATTTGGTTGTGTATTAGGTCCAGCTTGACTTTCAAATACCAGAATGACTCCAATATAATTTGATTTGAGAAAAGAATCCATACCAGTAACAGAGGTCTTGAGCCATTTTTAAATTTTCTAGATTCTCTGTGGCTAGCTTGCAGATGTCTCTAGTATAATATCTGTGAAAGACAAAGGTTAAATGTAGGGTAGCAATTGTAGGGACCTGAGTTCTTTCAAAGTTATCATACTTGTCCTGGATATTTGCAGAGATTTTATATAACCTTTTTTAGATGGTAGGTGTCTCGTTTTTCCATAAAGGAGTTTGGGTTATAAGGTCTTAGAGTTGATCTTCAGCAGGATCAGTTGAAATAAAATGCGTAAACTGGATAAAAATCTACATTCTGGTTTACTAGCTTGGGGCGAAGGATAATGGTAAAATCGTAGTTTAAGAGTTTTAAAGCCCATCAGGCCAATCTCCCATCAGGCTCTTTCATCTGTTTGAGCCATTGCAACGAAGCATGGTTGGTAATTATGGTGAAATAGTCCTCAATTAAATAGGGGTTGGAAATGCTTTATAGCTAATTCTACGTCCAACCACTTGTTCCTGTAATACTATAGTTGTGTTTAGCTTTTGATAGGTTAGCTATAATAAGCAATGAGTTGGACCACCAGATTTCCGTTTTGGATGAATATATAGCTCCTATGACTATAACGCTAGCATAAAAGAAATTAAAATGGTTTGTCAAAATTAGGTTATATTATTACTTGGGAATGTTAGTGAGCTTCACTAACAGGTCAAAGTCTTTTTGCTGCTCTTCATACCACTGGAAAATATATATCTTTTTTCAACAAATATTTTAAATGTTCATAGGCATCAGAAAAGTGCGGAATAAATTGGCAATTATATTTGACCATCCCTAAAAAGCTTATACATCATGAAGGGACTTAGGCGGGAACTTCTTTTTAAATGGCATAACTTAGTCATCCTTCAGGAACATTCCTACCATACTTACCTTATGGCCCAAAAAATTCCTTTTTGCTTTATAAAAAGAACATCTAGAAGGTTTTAACTTCAGAAAAACTTGTAGTAATTTCTGAAAAACCTCCCTCATGTGTGAAAAGTAAGTGTAAAAGTTCATGATAAAGTGGTTACATCATAAAATAGACTAACACTTAGAGCGTTAAAATATTTTATAGATTTGTCCATTGCAATTTGGAAGGTGACAAGGGCATTGTATAGCCCCTGAAGCACCCAAGTAGGCTTAAATACCCTTTGCTTTAGATGAGGGCGCATTCTTATCAGTCTTTAGGGATAAATCTGATAATTATAAGCACTGGCTAGGTCCATTATAAAAATTTACTCTAACCCTTTAAACAAACTAAGGATTTATCTATATGAGCTAAGGGTTAACTATCCCTTCAAGTAATAGATTTAGTTGGTAATAATCCATATTAACTTGAAGCCTTATAACAGTCTTCATGTAAAATAAAAGTGGTGAGGCCCAAGGGCTTTTTGATGTTACAAGTGGCCCAGCTAGTAGTTTTATTAATTTCAGAGCTACTTGACCCTCAGCGACCTTTGATTTTTGGTAGGCTTGAGATTTAAGAAGGGGTGATCTTCAGATCCAACTTGGTAAACTTCTCCTGATTTTTCCCATATTCACCTGGTCCCAATGTATAGATGTTATTATCTTTCTCAAAGATGGCTTAACATCCAAGATTTCATTGGGAGTAAGACTATCTACATTTTACTCTCTACCAAATTTATTGTTGAAAGGGATCAAACCTCAAGACTTTTCATCAGCCAAAACTGCTTACTTTGAAGTTTTTTAATAAGGCAGCGTTTAACATAGGCAGTGAGAGAATGCTGAAAAACTTGGAGTGGATGATCAGTAAAATTACTAACAGCGTGGAAATGAGTTTTTCACATGAAGTGACTAAGAACCCAGGACAGGTCAACGCCTCTTTGATAGAGGGATTAAGATCTCTTTATAACTTCAAAACTTGGTTAGGGTAAATATGGGTTTTTGGTCCTGAAACCCATAATAGCTTGAGAGATGGCTGTATGCTAAAGGAATGGGAGCATATAGAGGTTCCCATCAACTTCATCCACTACTAGGGGCAACCTATTTTTGAACCCCAAGTTTTGATACTGTCAGACAATTACAAGTCTGATGTTTCTATTAAGAGTGATTTGGGTTTTGAATTAAATGACATTGACCAAAGAAACTTGGTCAATTCTCAGTAAAACCCCGCAAATCAGAGTAACACTATTACCACAAATCTTTGTCCAAATTGCCCTATGGATAGTAGCAGGGTAACTCCAAACCTGGGGAAAAATTGGGGGAGTTGTTCTGAAGGTCCTCTCTGCCCCCACTAACTTATCCAAAACACCTACCCCACAACCACCCCTTTTATAGCATTGGAGGGGGTTATATCACGTGAAAATATTTTCCAGCCTTCTGATTGGTCTAAAATATATTAAATCCCTTTCTCACAGATTCCTCTTCACATTTGTCACTTCACTATATGCCCTCACTTTGAAGAGAGAAAAGTTAAACCGATCTGATAGGACAAAAGCCTATATTACCTATTTCAGACTTTTCTAAGCAATCCAAACTTTGAGCCTTGACATTTTAAATACTAAGTATCAACTTATTAAGAAGGTTTGCTTCTTCACCCCTAGCAGTAACTAATAAAAACCTTAAACCCAACTTTTTTTGTATTAACTTTTAAATATTTATTATTTTAACTAGGCAAAATCCCCCTTTAATTTACTTTGGCAGTAGAGATTGAATTTCTCCTGCAATATCGTTGAAATCTAGGGCAAATTAGCTCCAGCGAGCCAACACCCTTCCCCAATTCCAACAAATCGTGATCACTGCGGGGGTAGTACACCACAAAAACACTTAAAATGGAAGCGGTTGGTGGAGTAAACCTTCTAGCCCATCCGCTGCTTTTGAACCAAGAATAGCTGCATTAGAACAACAGCTTGCCAATGCTCTAACTTGACTCAAACAGTTTGAAAAGCACCATTTTCATGGACCCCTCCAGTAAATCAAAACCCCCTTTGTGAGACAAGTTTACCCCAGATGAGGGTGCTTTGCTTCACTCCTCTTTGGTTATAATTATTTTATAGAAGGAACCACCAATGATCAAGAAATTTAAAGCCTCCTTCCTTTCTAGAGTTACCTGTCTCAAGAGATAGTAGTTCTGAGAATGGCCACCCTCATCACCTGGGCGGAGTTGAAGGAAGCCCTCATTGAAGAATTTGGGTCCATGCAAAGTTTTCAAAAGCAAGAAGGCCTTTATATGCTTAAGTCTATTAGAGGTATAATAAGTTGCCACCTTTGTTGATTTGTTGTACATTAAGCTCATTCTATATTTCTTGACAAAATGCTACCTCTTGCTGACGCCATTGCTGCCATTCTGAGTGGGTTGACATCTCACCCTCTTATAGCCTGAAAAAATTATCTTCATTAAATGTCACCTCTGGACTATCCATGATATGGAAGCACTTCTGGAAGTTGCAGATATATATAACTGTCGGACATTTGCCTCCCAGGCTTCAGAATAATAATATTTTGGGTAAAATTGGCCAAAAGAGGAAATGTCAGACATTTACAAGTCTGCCATAATGAGGAAATTGCTTTTAATGATAGTAACAGTTTAATCGGCCAAAGACCCTAGTTAATTCTCTGTGGAACCCCACAAATTGGGGTAACATGATTTTTGGATACTTCATGGGCAATAACCATGAGATTGAGCATTCATATTTCTCCAACCATGCGGCAGACCCTGGGGCATCCATTGGATGGTACTTTCCCAGTCACAATCAGGCCCATACAAGACCTATGCGGGGACCACCCCCTTTTATAGGCTTGGTAGGGGTCCCCCAGGGTGCATAAAAATTATTAAATGGGGATTAACTGAAATTCATAAAATCATTACCTCATGGGTATATCTTAGCCAAAAATGATTCCCCTCCATTGTTTAGCCAAAGTGAAGTGAGTATTCCGAGCCTCAATAGGCTACTTTTTCATATTTCCTAATTTAGATGGTAACAATCTATTCTGTTTTTATTATTGACTTCCCTTCAACCCTCATTATAATTTAAATACTGAAGGGTCCAACATTGAGAGGGTTTGTTTTCTTTATCCCGCGAATTTATCTAATAAAAAACATATAAAACCTAAAAGTTTTGGTTTTACAATTTTTGTTATATTATAAGTGGCGGAAAACCCCCCTCCTTTAAATTGTTGGATTTTAAGGTCACCAAGCACCATCAAGCCTTTACATCACCAAAAATCCAACAAGTGGCGCTCACTACAGGAGAGCCTGCACACCACAAAAATTATTAAAAACCTTGTAAATAAACCCTCAACTAGCCTCTTTTGAACTCCATCTAGCTAGTGCTTTGTCTCGCCTTAAAAGGCTCGAGCAGCAACCATTGTAAGGCCCTTATGGGGCCTCCGCTGGTATAAATAAACCACATTTTAGGGACAAGTTTACCCTGGGTGAGGGAAGAGTTGCCTCTTTCTTCTTTATGTATGAAGTTGCTATGGAAGGGGAAATGGACCATCTAAAATCAAGTACCTCCTTCCCTGCTTAAGTTGTGGCAATCAAAAGATAATGGTTACGCAAATGGCCACCCTCAGCACCTGGTCAGAGGTGAAGCAAGCACTCACTGAGGAATTTGGCTCCCTAAAAAGTTTAAAAAGGCAAAAACTGGTCTTTATGTACCTAGCTTACAACAGGGCAAATCAATCACTTCTTTTACTGAACACTTTTAAAATAAAGCTCAACCTCTATTGCTAAATTGCTACCCCTAGACGATGTTATTGCGACTATATTGGCTAGCTTGGCGTCACATCCTTCATTGACAATGCATTTCTCTTCCGTAAAGTGCTCATTTAAAAGTGTATGAAATATTAAGGAAGCTTTGTTGGAGGTGGCTGATATCTATGAACTTGACCCTATGTAAGGATCTCTGAACCAAGCATCTACGCCGCCTAGTTCCAGCCTCTACTATGCCTGCTTCCCTCTGAAGACCTGCTCATATGGAGTTGCCATCACAAACTGCTTCTTAATTTCAATAGTAATAAACAGTTGGTAATGGCTGTGATGGGCAATTCTTCCCTTCATCTTCAGCTCAAGTAGATCAATTGGTGAAAGCAGTCGTCCCTTTGCCTTGTCCCTCTTCTTCAGAGCGGCCATATCAAGTGGTTTCAAAGCCTGCTCATCAGTCTGAACCCCTTTCTTGGGTACCAATCGCTCCCACTAACAACGGGTTAAATGACCAAGTCAAAAAGCTAAACTTCCTGTTTCACACAAGCACACCGCCACAGATCAACCTAAAGCTGGTTTAGTTAAAGCATCCACTTCCCTGACGTTATCTTCCTTAACCTCTCATCCAGATATCTCTAATCTGCAACCTATCTCCATAAAGCAGCATAAACCCCCTACTTTGAAGGTTGAAAATTGAGCTGTGAGAATTTCAACGCCTCACCCAAAAGTTAATAAGGTGGAGGAGCAACCCCAAGACCTATCATCCCATAAGGGAAGACCTGAACCTATACCACCTCCTATGGGCTCCCTAACTGCATTGATAATTCCCGCCAATGATGAGTCTGAGAGGATTGATGAAAATGTTGGTCATTGCGTTTTAGGAGCCACAGGTGATGTGGAATACTTGATTGATTGAACCTGGAGAGAGTGAATTATGCCAAGATCCCTAATAAAACTTATCTTCAGCAAGTGATAAAGGGTCTTAATTTTATGACACGGCCAGTGTTTCTGACCAGCTCATTGACACAGTTCTAATCTACCCAGTGTTTTCATACCCTGCAGACTATCCAGTAACCACCCTGAAATGACCATATAACTTGCTTCCACTTCTCATCTAAAAGAGGTCCTCGCTCTTCCCCCTCCTTGGGTGGTACATTAACTAAAGTGGATGTCGTCATTATGTGGTGAGGGTTAAAGATATCATTGACACTAAGTCTCTGGTGAACTTTGTGTCAACCAAGATCATTAAGAAAATTAAGCTGGCCCCTGACCTTGACTACACTCAAGAGTTTGGAGCTGAGGGTCCAAACAATACCCTTGCCATTGGGGCATAATCTCCCCCGCCCATTTGTTTTAAGAAGCATCTCTTGTCAGCTCTGGCAGTGGCTTTGACTAATAATACCTACGATTTACTCATTGGAACCCAATTCATGCTCAAATATGAAGGGGTTATTAACTTAAACAGGGCTATCTCTCCTTGCTTAACTACGATGTTCCTCTAATTTTGATCAATGGATAGCTTAACAAAAAAGATTATGCTTGCACCGGTGAGTTTCTCATTTGCCATAACATTACATTACACCACGGCAGGATGTCATACAAGAATGTTACCTCCATCAGTGAATGCCCTTGAGGGTACCCCTTTCTATGCTTCAAAAGAGGTATAAATTAAAGCGGGTGAACAAAGGGTAGTTGACACTAAGTGTTATAAATTTGACGGTATTCTGGTGACACGCCAAAGGGTTTTTGCAAAGGGCTCAGCCCACTGAGCAATAGGACCAACAATATGATGATCGTTGGCCTTGAAATGACAGAATAAACTATTTAATAAATATGGAGCACTTTCTCCCACAACACTCTTTTATTTAATATAATAAATACAGCGGATCCTCGCTGTTCCACTCGCTTTAAACTATTAACAGTCTTCCTCTCTCAAATACCCATCTTAATTATATAAAGCGGCTTCAAATGATACCGCTCTCTTGCTTAGTAATTCGTATCGCCGCATCTCATTGGTTCTGAAAATTCTTCATTTAATTTCACTCTCGTCTAATTTGAGATGATTTCCCAACAACCCAATATTGCTCACCTGAGGCGCTCAAATAATCATAACTTGTATCAAAGTCAGCAGATTCTATCTATTTCGCCATAAAGACTTAGGGCTAGTCATTCAGTCATATCAGAGTCATGACACTAAGATTACCCTACAAATTCCCCACAACTACTATTGCACCTAACTAGCATTTTTGGAGTTATTCCTTTTGAGCCCAGTTTTGACAGGCGTACTAGACCCTGCCTTTCAACGACCTATCAACCTTCTGTTATGGAATCTCTCCTAGAAGGATATAGTTGTAAAAAAGCATCAAGAGATTGGAAGAGGCATGCTGCTTCCCCTTGAGGAAATAAAGCAAGTTCACTTTATTGGATCTGTGGCAGAAATTTGGGTTACCCATTGACCAATCTTTATGTACCATGACTTCTGTTCATATCGCTGATGAACTAACCCTAGCTGAGCTCAAAAATTCCACTCCTTACTAGAGTCCTATAGTGAAATCTTCTCTACCTCTGACACCAATTATGGGCACATGAAGGGTTAGACTCATACCATTGACGTTGGAGATGCTTGGCCTATCCTCTAAACCCTACTGCAAATCCAAAGTTGAAGAGAAACAGATGTGGACAGAGCTCAAAAAGCTGCTGGATGCTGGGTTGTTGGTGCTTTCTCAAAGCCCTTGGTCATCCCCGCTCCTATTAATAAAAAAGAAAAATGGAGGTCAAGAGGTAGTTATCGGATTATCGTAATCTGAACAACTTCACTAAAAAGACAGCTACCCTATCTACCATATTGATGATGCCTTGGCCAAAGTCTCTGGGTTCAAATTCTTCTCCTCCATGGACTTGGCTAGCGGGTATTGGCAGATGGACCTTTCTCCACAGGATCAGGAGATGTGCGCTATTATCTGCAGCGAGGGTTTGTTCCAACCCATTTGGCTACCTCAGGGGGTGTGTAATGCGCTAGCCACTTTTCAGCGGGCGATGGATCATATTCTTTAATATTTCAGCTACCTGTGTGATTGTCTATATCAATGACATCATAGTATTTTCCAAGACTTTCAATGAGCACTTTACACATTTAAAGGAATTGTCTCAATGCTTGTGGGACTTTAACATCAAGGGGAAGCCCTCCAAGTGTACCTTCTTCTTATGTAAATTGGAATTCCTTGGGCACGCTATCTCTCAAGATGGGATTCAGCCCCTTCAAGACAAGGTGAAAGTGATACATAAAATGCCTGCTTCCCAAAACTCTTCATGACATACCAGTATTCTTGGGCATGATGGGGTATTACCATCACTTCATTCACAAATTCTCCCAGCATAGTGAGCCCCTTGTACAGCTCTTGACTAAGAACACCCATTTCCATTGGGGTGTTGAACAAAAGGCCTCATTTGAGACCCTGAAGGAGTTGCTGCAACAAAGGCACATTCTCCGTCATCCTGACTATGACAAGGGCTTTATGTTGTTTATGGATGCTTCAATTACGCCGTTGAAGCTACCTTGGCTCAGCTGGATGAAAATGGAGTTGATCATCTAATATATTTTTTCAGCAAGATGCTCTCAAAAGCTGAGCGCAACTACAGCGTCTATGAAAAGGAGTACATTGCTGTTTTACTTACGGTCAAATACTAACGTCCTTCTCTTTATGAGACATCATTTAAAGTAATTACTGACCACGCTTTATTAAAGTGGTTACAAAATATGTAAGATCCCACTGGGCGGGGAGCGCTGGGCTAAAAGCTCCAGCACTATGATACGACCATTATGCATTGATATGGGACGAGCCAAATGAACGTTGATGGGCTGATACGGCTGCCTGTCCTTTACTTTGACAATAGCGAAGCTGGGAGGTTTCATGACCTTCTAATAACACCTGACGCATGGGCTGATGAAGATAAACCAGTACAGAAGATGCTCGCTTGGCACTCCCACAACACAAAGGTAGAGAATGGGAAATTTATAAGAAAGTAGGGGTAAGTTGGTTGCCCTATCTCTGGTTATCTGATCAAGTACCTGTCATCTTTTTTTTAGTACTAGATGGTCAAGTACCTGTCATCTTAATGTCTCACACTATCATGGGGCATGGCAGAGTATGCAAAACCTATGAGTGGGTAAAAAGAGAGGTAATACTGGGAAGGCATGATGGAAACCATAATTGAAGTCTTGGATGCATGCCTGACCTGTAAAAAAACAAACTAGCTTCAAGATCCAATATTATTATCAACCTACGACGCCCCACCAATCCTTTACCACCATAAGTTTGGACGTGGTAGGTCCTCACCCTCAAACTACAGGTGGTATTGCTATATCTTGGTCAGTATCAATCATTTTACCAATTGGGTTGAAGCTGTTGTTCTTCAAGCTCAGACTACTAAAGCCATGGACACCTTCTTACACCAGTACATTTTCAACCAGCATGGGTGCCCCAGGTCCTCCTATGTGACAATAAAAAAAATTACCTCATGAGTGGTAAAGTTCTTCATCACTTCTATGGGAGCTCAACAACTCTTCTCATCCCCCTATAACCCATCCACAAATGGTGCGGTAAAAAGAGTTAATGGAACCCTGGTCTCAATTTTATGCAAAATGGCCTCTTCAGACCCTCTACACTGAGATATTTACTTGCTCAGTGCACTCATGGCCTACCTTATTAGCTACCATTACATCCTCGAGATGTATCCCTTCTCATGTGTTATATGGGCGGGAACCTGGGGTGCCAGCATTATTATCCAAGGATATTTTCTCTGATTGTACTGATTCTGAACAAGCCATGAAAAGTTGGCCTAACACATCTTTCAATTACAATCAGAGGCCATGACTAATTTAGCAAAGACAGTTGCCAAAGAAGGCCAAGCCGCAAATGAGCTCAGGGCCCCTCTTCCTTCATTCCAAGTATCCGACTTGGTACTATATTACTACAACTAAAACACTCCAAGAATTTAACATCTTGGTTCTATATGGGAAGGGCCATTTTCAGTAACATACAAGTGATGGGATGAGTATTCTACTAAATCCCTCGCTTCTGGACTCACTATTTACTGAGTTCATGGCCAATTCCTTCGTCCCTATTCTCCCCCCAACATTCTTGAGGGGGGTGATGTTGGACATTTGCCTCCCAGGATTCATAATAAGAATGTTGTGGGTAAAAATCAGCCAAAAAGAGGAAAAGTCAAACATTTACAAGTCTTTTTTAATGAGTAGATTGATATTAATGATAGTAATGATTTAATCAAAAAAAGACCCTGGCTGATTCTCTCGGTGGAACCCCACAAATTGGGGGAACATGATTATGGATACTTCACGTGCTAAAATCACAAGATTGAGCAGTCTGATTTCTCTGACCATATGGTGGACCCTGGGGCATCCATCGTTGGTATTCCTCCAGCCACAATCAGGTCCATACAAGCACATATGCGGGATCACCCTCTTTTATAGGCTTGGTGGGGGTCCCCAGGGTGCAAAAAAAATTATCAAATGGGGATTGGCTGAAATTCATAAAATCGTTACCCCATGGGTACATCTTAGCCAAAAATAATTCCCCATCCATAGTTCAGCCTAAATGAAGTGAGTATTCCGAGCATCAATAGGATACTACCAAATTTCCTAATCTGGATGGTAACAATCTATTCTGAATTTATCATTGAATTCCCTTCAACCTTCATTACAGTTTAAATACTGAAAGGGTCCAATATCAAGTGAGTTCGTTTTCTTTATCCCAAAGATTTCCTTAGTGAAAACATATAAAGCCTAAACGTTTTAGTTTTTAGTTGTTGTTAATTTATTATAAGTTGTGGAAAACCCCCTCCTTTAAATTGTTGGACTTTAAAATTTCATTAAGCACTAGAGAGCCTTTACATCATCAAAAATCCTCAATAACGTTGAAACTACTTCAGGTGTTGGGTCAAATCCTAGTATTCTGACCATTGAGTATTAATCAACTGTAGCCCTGCCAAAGGAGGCTATGATATTTCCTATGGCCCCTATGCTGGTTACTACTCTGAGCCCAGCCCCTGCAGCGCAGCTCAAATCTGATCTTCCTCCACACAACCATCCTGAGGTTCTCAAGATAGTAGATCAGAGTGCACCATCATCATTAGGGAAGCGAACCTTGCCCCCCTTGCCACCAAGGTCATCTTTTGTCAATTAATGATCCCCTCCACGTGGCTTATAAGCCTAAACCACTTTCTTGTGTGCCATTCACCCCCCACTAACAATGGGTTAAATGAAATGTCACTAAATCTAAATCGTTTTTTTTTCACAAAATCACACAGCAGCTGATCAACCCAAAGCTTGCTTAGCTAAAGCATTCAACTCCATGACGCTAACTCCTCAGACCTCACACCTGAATGGTTCTTCTCCTCAATTTTCCCCAAAGGTAGGTGCACTACGATGCTTATTTAAAAGCCAAAAGGTAGATGTTAGCCAAATACCCCTATTCTGTGAGGAAAACAAGCCAGTTTCTCGGACCCTCTTAATAACTCATTGAGGTGCATTGACAATCACTCTGATGACGAGGTTGAATGAGGAGGTGAAGACTCAGGCTATTATGTCTTGGGAGTTCAATGGAAGTGCAGATTCCGGATAAGTTGAGGCCTGAAATAATTTATATACCCATTATACCATGACGAACCTATCTACAACAGTTGTTTTTTTAGTACTAGATGGTCCCAACCTCTACAACAGTTGTTGAAGTTTTAAGAGGTGATCAATACCGCCAGTGATACTGGAAATCTTATTGGTACAGTGATACAATGTCCCCATCAGGTTCATACCCTACAATCTTATAAAGATAAATACCCTGCGATGGCTCAACGCCTTGCCTCACTCTCCATTAGAAGGAGGTTTTCACACTCCCCCTACTTTTAGCAGCACAATAACTAAGGTAGAAGATGGTATTAAAAAGGTGCGTTTTATAGCCATCCTTTATATGGGTGCTCCCATCAATGTGGTTTTCTTCAAAGCTCATCAATAAAATTAAATTGGCGCCTGACCTGGACTATTCACAAGATTTTTGAACTCCAGGGCCTAACAATATTGAGCTATTGGATCCTATTCAACTCTACCCATACAAATTGGAAAACTCCTACTGTCTGCCCCCGCTTTAGCATTAAACAATAAAGCATATGACCTACTCATTGGCACTCAAACCATGATTGAGTTTGACGAAACCATTAATATGAACCAGGGATTTCTCTTTTTCTAAATTATGAAGTTCCCCTAGTCTTTACCAACGGTGAGCCCAAGAAAAAAGAATACACCTGCGTCATTGAGTACCCTTCCTCCAACCTCACTCTTACTTATACCACGTTGGGCTCAAACACAAAAAAGTTACCTGACTCCATAAATGCTACAGAGGGCATTCATTTTATGCGTCATAGGAAGCAGTATTCAAAGCGGTTGAACAAAAGGTGATAGACACCAAGATTACTATGAAAATCCCCTGCAACTTCCTTTTGCACTTTTTAAGAATTGATGGAATAATTCCGTTGAAACCTCAGGTGTTGCCACGTATCCTAGACCCTGCCTATCAGGGATCTATTAATCTTCTGCTTGGGAATTTCACTAATAAGAACATGGATATAAAGAATCATCAGGAGATTGGAAAATCCTTGTTGATTCCAATTGAGAACATCCAACAAGTCCATTATATTAGAGCTATGCTAGATATGGGACTACCCACTGACCAAATGATATGCGCTTTGCCCAAAGTTCAGATTTCTGATGATCTAACTCCCGATGAGCTTTATAGATTTCATTCTTTTCTGGAGTCTTATAGTGACATTTTCTCCGAATCTATATTGACTATGGTCATATGAAGGACTGGAGCCATATCATTAATTTTGGTGATGTAAAGACTATTGACCCAAGCCTTATCAGAAATCAAAAGATGAGGACGGAGCTTAAACAGTTACTGGATGTGGGGCTATTGGTGTCTTCTCAAAGTCCTTGGTCTTCTCCGCTAAAGCTCATAAAAAAGAAGAATGGTGGGAATTGGTTAGTCATGAACTACTGCAAACTGAATAATATCATTAAGAAGGACACTACTAGTCTTTCAAATTGAAGACGCTCTGGTTCAGCTCTCTGGGTCCAAGTTCTTTTCCTCCATGGACTTGGCTAGCGGATACTGGCAGTTAGACCTTTCTCCACAAGACCAGAAAAAGTGTGCGCTTATCTAAAGTGGGGTCTCATACAACCTACCCGACTACCACAAAGGTTGTGCAATCTGCCTGAAACTTTTCAGCGAGCCATGGACCACATCTTTCAGGATCTAAAGATTAGCTGCGTAATTTTCTATCTTGACAATATCACTGTCTTCTCATGAATGTTCTTTGAGCACCTTTCACACTTAAAGGAAGTTTTCCAAAGCCTGCGGGCCTCTCACATTAAGCTGAAGCCTTCCAAAGTACTTTTTCCATAATAATTTAAATTTCCTGGGCCACGCCATCTCCACAGATGGGATCCAGCCTCTCCATGATAAGGTTGAGGTGATATCCTAAGATTCCTGCCTCAAAACTCTCCATGATATTTGGGTGTTCTTGGTCATGATGGTATATTATCATCAATTCATCTTAAGTTCAATCAGCTCAGTGATCCCCTTGTATGCCTTTTAGCTAAGAACTCCCCTTTCCATTGGGGAGCGAAACAACAGGCTGCTTTTGAAACGCTAAAAAAGCTGATGCAACGATGATCAATCCTATGCAACCCAGACTATAGTAAACCCTTCATGTTTTATATTGATGCCTCTGACTACGCAGTTGGAGCTATCTTGGATCAACTGGATGAAAATGAATTTATCCCGTATCATGCTTCAGCAAGATGTTTTTAGGGCATAACTTAATTATAGCGTCACTGAGAAGGAGTGCCTTGCCATTTTGCTCGCTGTTAAGTATTACCGCCCTTAGTTATATGAGACCCCATTAGAAGTGGTTACTGACCACTTCTCTTTAAAATTGTCGCAGATTATGAAAGATCCCACTGGGCAGTTGGCACACTGGGCTTTGAAGCCCAGCACTATGATATGACCACTGAGCACTGAGCTGGGATGAGCCATATGAACGTTGATGGGTTGTCTTGGCTGCCACTCCTTCACATAGATAAAAGTGAAGTGGAGAGGCTATATGACCTCTTAATGACTCCTGGCGCTTAGGGGTGATGAGTATGAACCCGTCCAGAAGATGCTAGATTAACACTCCCATAACACTAAGGTGGATGATGGGAAACTATACAAGAAACTAGGGGTAAATAGGTCACCTTACCTTAGACCATCTGAGCGATTACCTGTCATTATGGAGTCTCATTCCATTCTAAGGGCATAGTGGAGTGCAGAAATCCTGATTGAAAGAACGCTACTACTGGGAGGGAATCATGGAGACTATCATTGAAGTCCTGGATGCATGTCTGACATGTAAGAATTAATCCAGCTTCAAAACCAGGTATAAATATCATCCTACCACTCTGCAACATCCCTTCCACATATTAAGCCTAAATGTGGTGGCCCTCTACCCCAAACTACAAGTGAAAATCAATATATCTTGAGAGGAAATTTATTACTTTATCAAATGGGTCAAGGCTGTGGCTCTTTCAGCTCAGACGGCCAAAGCCACTGCCGCCTTCCTCCACTAATATATTTTTTCTTGACATGGTTGTCCCAAGTCTTTCTCTGTGATAATGGTGAAAACTTCACCTCTCAAGTGGTAAAGATATTCGCTACCTTTAAGGGCATGAAACAGCTCTTTTCTGCCCCCTACAACCCCTCAACTAATGGTACCATAGAAAGGGCCAATGGGACCCTGGTCTCTATATTATGGAAAATGGCTACTTCAGATTCCCTTCACTGGGATCTGTACTTACCAAGTGCACATATTGCTACTGGATCAGTTAACACTGGATCATTAAGATGTCTCCATTCTGTGTGTTGTATGGATGGATATCTGGGGTACTAGCATTATTAGCCAAAGAAATTTCCACTGATAGGAATGATCCTGAGCAAGCCATGAAAAAGTTGGCCCAGCACATCATTCAATTAGAATTAGAGGCTGTGACTAATTTGGCCAAAACTGTCAAAAAAGAGGGTCAAGCAGCTTATGAGATTCGGCCCCCTCTTCCTTCCTTCCAAGATCTGACTTGGTGCTTTACTACCACAATTGTATCACCCCTAAAAGGGAGAAACTCGGGTCTATTTTGGAAGGGCTTTTTGTAGTCACTTATAACCAAGGGGAGGATGCCCATCAAATCCCTTTCTACATGAGTTTTTTATCAACCGAGTTCATGGCCAATTATTGCGGCATTATTCTCCCCCAATAACTCTTGAAGGGGGTGATGTTGAACAATTACATTTACAATGTTTACTAAGAGTGATTTGGGTCCTGAAATAACATTATCCAAAAAAACCCTGGTCAATTCTTGGTGGGACCCCACAAATTTGGTGTAACACTATACCACAAATCCTTGGATGAATCGCCCTATTGCTAGTAGCAGGGTGACGCCAGACCTGGGGAAAAATTAAGGGAGTTGTTCTGAGGGTCCTTTCTGCCCCCACTAACTTATCCAAAACACCTACCCCACAACCACCCCCTTTTATAGCATTGGAGGGGGTTATATCACGTGAAAATATTTTCCAGCCTTCTGATTGGTCTAAAATATATTAAATCCCTTTCTCACAGATTCCTCTTCACATTTGTCACTTCACTATATGCCCTCACTTTGAAGAGAGAAAAGTTAAACCGATCTGATAGGACAAAAGCCCATATTACCTATTTTAGACTTTTCTAAACAATCCAAACTTTGAGCCTTAACATTTTAATTACTGAGTATCAACTTATTAAGAGGGTTCTTTTTTTACCCCCTAGCAGGAACTAATAAAGACCATAACCCCAACTTTTTAGTATTAAATTTTTTAATGTTTATTATTTTAACTAATGGTAAAATCCCCTTTAATTTACTTTAACAGGAGAGAATGAATTTCTCCTATAATATTGTTAATATCTGGGGCAAATTAGCACCAGTGATCCTACACCCTTCCCTGATTCCAACTGATACTATCTTTTTTAAATTGATATGCAACATCACCAAGGCAAGCACGTTTTTGGGACCCTTTTTTGGTTGGATGATTAAGTATTAATGGTATCTAATATCCTATTTAAATTTTTCATAATTTATGCAATCTATTTCCTACAACTATTATACTCTGATAAGCATTTCTTGTTTTTGTTTTCTAGTGCAGTATCAGGGTTGGTGATCATCAGCTTTACAAATCAGATAGTGAAGGCAGAGTATTCTCTGATCTCCTTAGTAAACTAATTTCCCTCCATCCCAATTCAGCTCTTAGTGAACAAATCAGGAGACATTTGAACTTTCTTTATAAGTTGGGATGATATAACATCAAACACGAATAAGGTATCAAATATAGTCAGGACTTTAACTTTGTGAGCAACTATTTTGACGTGTACAACTAAAGATATAAATTGAATATAATGTTTAATAAACAGTCATTAGAAATTTGTAGTAAGGTGAGTGGAGGATTTTACCTTGGCCAGTTTTTGCTAATTTCATTATGTTAAAAAGTTTTTTTGTTAATGATTGGCTCTCACTAGAAGACTGATTGTAAGGGTGTTATTGGTTAATTGACTATCAAATGAATAGGACAGCTTAGGGTCTCTATTGCCTTAGGTAATAAGAGGCAAGTTGATCTTGGGAGTAGCAGCTAGTACAAAGCAACAAAAAGTACTAGTCATAGAGATGATAGATTGAGGCTCTTGAATTAGTCAGCAGAGGAAGCCTCTTGCCCTATGCTAATGATCTTTTGCTGTCTTAAGGCTAAAAAAATGAAGGAGGTGGTTTTCAGTAAGGGTGTTTCTTACAAAAGGTACGATATAAGTTTTAAGTGAGAGAGTCAGATAATGTTGCTGCTAAAATTTGACCGCAACATATTGTTAGGATGTGGTGACCCAGAGTGTTGCCAAATCGAGAAAATCCATAATGGCTTCCTTGATATGCAGGAGGGACTTAAGATGGGGCTTCAGCACTGAAATTATAATTGAATGTCAGGAATAGTTTTTGAAGACCAGTAAATAAGTGGTGATAGCGTCATCCAGCGTAAGGAGTTTTCTTGCAACCAAAAGTATGGTCTCAATATAAAACTTTTAAAACTCATTTAAGGAATCTCCCCAGATAAGGTTAATTCCCATAATTTTTCTCTGTTTCTGGTTGGCTAGGGTTAATTCACTACCAAACATCTGAAGCAGAGCAGCCTTGGCCTCATTCCAGATGCAACAGGTTATCACTGGAGTACCATTGTATCCTAGATAGACGGCTAAGGAAGTTAGTCAAGTGTCAGCCATTGGTTTTTGGTAACTTCTCCCATTACACTTTCATAGTACTACGAGAAGGAGAAGACTCTCCCTTCTCCTGGGACATACTTGTCCTTGAAGGAGAGTTTAAACGTTGTACTTGGAAGGGTAGGTGGCCAAATGACATGAACTGACACCAGAGGCGCCCCTTCTGCTGAAGAGGAAACATTATAACCAAAATATTTTAGGAATGTAAAGGCTTCCATGGGACTCCGCAGATTGTTAACACCTTTAGAAATTAAAGCTACTGATCATAGGTGGCCTGAAGGGCTTTTTTAGTGGTAAAGAGCTGGGTCAGAAGCTTTTTTTCAGTTTTTAAGCTGGTCATGGTGTCTCAAAGTTCGACTCAATATCGCTCAGTGTTGAGCACTTGCTGTTTTGACCCTCATATTGAGGAGGAAATGAAGCCAATATTTTGTTCAATATAAGAATGATTTCGTCGAGGACTTAGGGTACCCTGGTAAGGAGCATCAATGTTGTCAGGACAAGAAGGATAAAATCCAACTATGTAAGCATTGTTTAGGACTACCAAAGTCTCAGGCGCAAGGATAGTTTAATATAATAGTTAAAAGTCTTCAATCTAGGAATAACTCAACTTAATTGGTGTATCTTTTATATTTTGCTATATCATTTAGTACCCAAAAAATTGATAAAAGAGAATGTAAAGCTTTTTTACTCAAAAACATAATGCTTAAGAAAATAGGTAAGTATTTTCAGGAAAATTTACATGTGCTTCCAAGCCAAGATTCATACTTAAATTTTCCGTTTAAGTATTTGGTGACTTTTTTGGTTACTTACTTTAAACAATATTTTTTATTCTTTAATTGTGTTTGGACCATGATGTTAGGTGGTTTTAATACAGTTAATTAGGGATTACCCCAACAATAGTTTTGTCAAGCCTTTAGATAGGGTTCAATACCACTAATAGATTTACTCAAATCTTCAATTTTGAGCCAGAATCCTGACAGCAAAGGAAAATTTATACCAATATCTGACAAGAGTACTCAAGGACAACTATAACTGGTAAAAACAAGTAAGTCAAAAACGAAGCCATGGCCCTTGCAGTGGCATCAGCACAGATGTGCTTTGAACTGCATTAAGTGGTCAACTACAAGAAATATATAAATGGCCATATACAGGTACAGGTGAAGGTTGTTTACATCAATACTTACAGTTTATAAAGCAGTCCCAGGAGCTAAATGCTCATGTTTACGGCACTTATTAGACTAATCATGAGTGAGGGAGGTAAAGCAAACTTACAAAATGTCAAGGATTGACTCATCCATTTCTTACCAGTAACATTTGTTTTTAACCACACAAGTGTTTTTTGATAGAGCTATGTCCATAGCTTTTATGTGTTTCACTAATATTTCAATGTTAATAGAAGTTCAGAGATAAGGTAGAAAAAGGTTCCTACTTGTTTTACTAAAGTTCAGCCTTCAACTTTAGTGTATGACGCTCTTTACTTCACCCATGCTTAACACAAAGTGATTCTTTCATAAGTTAGGTTAGGTGAAAATTTTCATAAAGCTAGTCCTCTTAAGGAAAGTTATATGTAATAGTGAGTTGGGACAACCATCAGCATTTTGATGGATGGCTTTAACACAATGAACTAAATTAAGGATCATAATTTTGTAGCGTTAGGGCCCAGTGTGCTAACCTCCTATTCGGTTCCTTCATTTGACAAAGCAGATGAAGGTAATCATAATTGGGAACAATTGTAAAATGTCTATCTTTAGATAGGGATGGAAGTGGTTTAGGGCAAGTAACACAGCAAGGCATCTACGTTTGGATTGTAGTAATTCCATTCAGCTTATAGTAGCATATTGCTAAAGTAAGTGATAAGCTTATCCACCTTATCAGAATCCAAATGTGATAAATTAACCACAAAAGAGTTTCTAGCATTGGTTTACAAAAAAAAGGATGATCAAAGTTAGGATGTATTAAAACTGGGGAAGATAAGAAAGAAAAGGACGAGAAATTTATAAAAATAAATGATTTTTTGTGACCACTGAAGAAATTCAAATTCTGGTATTAGCTCTATTTAAGGTTCAGTGAGGTCGGCAAAATGGTAATAAACTATCAATAGTATCCCAATATTCTAAGAGATACATAAATAACTCTTTAAATTTCAAAGGATGGACATTCGTTTAATGGTGGATACTTTGTCTGGAATAGGGCGATTATCTTGTCACTTCACTTTGTACCCAAAATTCTATTTCTCATTCAAAAAAATTACAATTGGAAGGTTTTATATTTAAGCTTCACATAACCGCTAAAATATCTGACAGAGATGATCATGACGATCCTTACAGTTTCTTGAATAACAGTGACATCACCAAGGTAAATTAATACGCACATTAGCTTAAGGTCCTTAAACAGATGGTTCATGGCCCACTGGAATGTGATGGGGGCGTTGCATAACTCTGTGGTATTTTAGTGGGATAAAAAAAACTTTGTTGGAAACAAAAGCACACTAGCGCATCTTCAGCAGAAAGGTCAATTTTTTCAATAGCCACTGAACAAGACCATTGCGGTTGAAATATTAAGAGCCAGCTTAGGATCTCATAGAGTCATTGATATGCAGTAAGGAGCAACTTTTACTATAAGTGAAAGCATTCAGTTGTTGTTACTCCATAATGACGTAATGACTTTCATCTTTCTTTATAATTAGTAATTAGAGAGTAGATCAGAGGCTATGCTAGGGTTAGATTAGCATAAGTCAAACGATTTTCTAAATTTGAGTGCAACTTGAGCTTCCTTAGTTTTTGTTTGTCAATAAGGATGAGAGAAAAAGAGTGGCGTCCCCAGTATTGACTTGATATAAACACCTCATGTGACCAAAGCATGTGGGCCAGAGGCAAACTATCAAAACTCAATTCAATTGGAGCTTTTGCAGAATCTTATTTCTCATCAGTTATATAGAATTTAATTTGCACTAGTATGGCAACAATAGTAGGTATCTCATTTAACTAAAGTCGTGGAGGGTCCCAGCACATTAGGCACCCATTACCTTGTCATAAAGTATATTTGAACATAAGCGATAATTTGACTTGGCTCAATTATTTTTAAGATTGAGCGAGATTGACTAAAAGGACAATGATGGAGCCTTTATAGGCCGAGACTAATAGTCCTGGACAAAGGAGAACCACATTTTAAGAATGATTAGATAAGCCTGAAATGTGGAGCAAGTGATCAGGAGGGAGACCAAATAATACCAGTTTCCACTAACACCTGAATAAGGAGGTGTGGTAATGAATTTATGAAGAATATAGAGGCATCACATTTTCATCCTCAACCGTTGAAGGGACACAATAAATTTGGGACCCAAAATTTCAATATTCTAAGCGTTTGTAAGATGAATGTGATTCATGAAGGCACATTATTGATGTCTAATTCCCTTTTTCTTAGGAGATCATGTAAAATCAATGGAACTAGGCCTCCTAGTATGGAAATAAAGTTTTTATTTTAGGATGATCGCATGTTTCATAAGGATTTTATTCCTAAGAAAAGATCATTGAAATTATCATCCCAAGCAACTGCATGTATAAAGAAATTTAAAACACCTAAATTCTAGAGTAAAAGGGAGTACACATCTATGCCATGAGTAAATTCAGTTCCTGCTGGGCCCTAATCTAAGATGTAATTGATTCATGAAGTATTTTTATTTTTTTATAATTCATGAGGGGATGATATTGATTTGTAATAATGAGTTGAAAATAGGGAGCGCCTTCACTTTATAACTACAGCTTCAATACAGATTTCAGGTGTTCCCCAATGATCCAAAATCAGATATAGCTTTGGGAGAAAACTTATGAACAATATAAAAAATATCCCTAGATTTATTATCTACTAAAAGATTGATAGAATTTACCCCTCAGAAGCACTAGAACTAGTAAATTTGGAAGGAACGATATGGATGGCTCAATCATGAAGCACAGTGGAGTCATCAGTATAGGGAGCCTAGTGCCTTATGCTGACCCCTCTTTTGCTTTCTCATCAGCCATTCACACCCACAAATGTTGGATGGCGTGGTTGCGACATCCACAATAGGTACATTTAGTTCAAGTATGATTTTTACCTGACATATCACCATTTACT
Source organism: Massospora cicadina (assembly GCA_022478985.1). Taxonomy (NCBI): domain Eukaryota; kingdom Fungi; phylum Entomophthoromycota; class Entomophthoromycetes; order Entomophthorales; family Entomophthoraceae; genus Massospora; species Massospora cicadina. Next base: position 24,296 of record JAKSZP010006649.1, on the reverse strand, counting down.
AAATATTATTTAGGATGTGGAGTCAATAATGAGGTAAGAAGAGAAGCAATAAATGAGGCAGTAATTATGAGGAGAGCCTCCTGAATCAAGAATGGAGGTGAAATTCATATCCATTGAAGTCACATGAAGATGTAGTTGCATGGTTAAATTCAAAAGAAGTAAAATAGCTACTATCACATCATCAAATTAAGTTATTTATTGGTATTAGAGTCTAATTCTCTTAATAGAAATGAGTAGCAAAATAAGTGGTGATTTTTATGCCTTAATTTCATTCTCATAAAAGCTTTCTTCTGTTAAGGCAGAGTAAGATCACTATTAATCCCTTTGATAAGTGTGACTTTGGCTCAAACCAAGTGTTGCAATGAGTTTAGGTTAATGACCATAATTTCCTTGGAGGATCTAATAAAGGCAAGAGAGTAGTTATTTATCATTTTTTTGCTTACTTCGTTGAGTTTTCTTAAATATAAAGAATAAAAGAAATACTGCTCTCTCTGGAGTTAATCTTGTCTTTAAACAATGGCTTGAAAGTATTTTCTATGTGAGAAGAAAAATGCTGACACCCACTGTGATAGCTTAATTATCCTCAGATAATTCATATTATGAGGGAGATAAATATGTTCTTTTTAAATCATCTTGCTGTAAAAAAATTTTAGATTGTCTTGAAGAGCCCCAATTTGAGAAATTAAAGAATTGATAGAAGCTTTTTTAATTCATTTCATATGGTGTAAAATCCAGTGATTTCTTGCTCTCTGGGCTTCACGCCACTGGACAACACTATGGTTTATATAAATTAGATGTAAAACACTAATAAAAAGCTGGAGTTTTAAGATTTTATTAGGTAGCATGGAAAAAGAAAGAAAACGAACCTTCTTTATAAAGGACCATTCAGTATTTAAACTGTATTGAGGCTGAGGGAAATTCAATGATAAATTCAGAATAGCTTAGACCACTCCAAACTAGAAAATATGGGAATTTAGCCTATCAAAGCTTGGAAATTTCACTTCATTTTGGATGAACAATGAATGGGGAATTATTTTTGTGCAAGACGTACCTGTGGTGAAATAATTTCTTAATTTTAGTCAATCCCCATTTGATAAAATTATTACACCTTGGGGGACCCCCGCCAAGCCTATAAAAGGGGGTGGTCCCCACGTAGATGCTTGAATGGACCTGGTCATGGCTGGGGAAGTACCATCTGATGGACGCCCCAGGATCCACTACATGGTCAGAGTAATCTGACTGCTTAATCTTATGTTAATTGCCCATGAAGTAGTCAAAATCATGTCACCCCTGATTTGTGGGGTTCCACCAAGAATTAATCAGGGTCTTTTGGCTGATAAAATCATTATTAATATATTAAATCAATCTTATCATTAACAAGAACTTGTAAATGTCTAACCTTTCCCCTTTTTGGCTAATTTTGCCTTGAAAACAACTTTATCTTGAAGCCTGGAGGGCAGATGTTTGACATAAGGGTTTAAACTCAATACTTTGGCTTAAAATATGGATTAAAGATCATGACTATCTTGCTCCAATTTTGCAGTTTTTTATTTTACCTGATGTGAGTAAATAAATGTGGAAAGAATCGTTCAACCCTTCTTTCATGGCATCAAATGTAAAGTTTGAGCTGATAGGTTCTCTAGTATGAACTAATTAGCAGCTTTATATGATGACTTTAATACCCTGATCCAAAGCATGAACACAATCTCCCAACAAGGGTTCATCCTAAGGAAAAAGTAAGTGCATGGCAGGCCCAGGAAACCCTGTGGGCCCAGGAGGGCCAGGTTTTCAAGTAGGCCATGGTAACAGGAAGACCAAATAAGCCCATAACAAGGCAGCCCAGGGGGCCTGGGAGGCCCTTGATCCCCATCTCTTCCAGGAGGTCCTATCAATCCTTCATGATCAGCTGATCCCCATTTCTTTAGTGGGGCTTTATAGACCTTTAAGACAGTAGGGCCCAGATTTTTGCAATCCTGGGGCCTAAAACATTGTTGGAGTATAACTTGAACTGAGTCTTTAGTCCCAATGTTTGTTTAATAAAAGTAGTAAGGTGGATGAAATGATCAGTTATTAATTATTTTAATAAAATCTCATTGATCTTGGCTGTTTAGATAAATCTGGTAGCAAACTTAACAAGAAGAAGGTTAGCCACTTTAATGTTCTCTTTGTAAAGTTTGATTTTTATAAAAACAATTTAGTTTCAGTTTTTGAGAATAGCCTTACAATTATTAATTACAATAGATGAAACCAAATTATAGAGCTCTAGCATGTAATTGCGCAGCTCCTATGACAAAATAAATTTTCTCAGTATTCTTGGTGAGAAAGTTTTAACTGTTGAACTAAATGATGTATGGCAGGGTGTAAAGCTTGATTTAATATTGATTGGTGCAGGACAATCCCATCTTTAGGCTGGGTTAGGTAGAAGATTCATATAGAGCTCTCAAATTATTTGGAACAGATGATCCATGGTTTTGATGAGAACGATCTCTTAGAAAGAACAACTATTATTAATTAATAGTATAAAGGGCATTTGAGGTCTTAAACTGATATTTTTAGGTTTTAGTTGAGATGAATATTGTGAAAGTAGCGTGGAACTGTACATTGTTGGGATTATTATTTTCAGGACTGTTTTTTCCATTATTGTTTCCTATTGAGTAACACTTAAGATTCTTTGAAGAGGCAATTAAGGTCTCAATTATTTTCTTCCATCACAAATATATTATTCAACAATTGAGTCAGGAGAGCACCTGGCAGAAAGCACCTGTTTTTAGTTGAAATAAGGTAGTTGAAGGAAGTTGTTCCTCTGAAACATACCAAAATGGATGGAGTATTATTCCCTGCTAAGTTAAAAAATATGGGAAAAGCTGGAGGGTTTAATGACAGGATCAAGTAAATTAGACTAAGATCATTAATAGGTGATAATGGACCTATTGTGATAAAATGGTAGATTGTAATATCAAAGTCTGGAAAGGAGCTACTGAGAGGTCTTAAAAATAAACTAAAGGGTAGACTAAAGTTGAGTGTAAAATTTTTTTATCAAACTATAAGAGGAAATATTTTTAGGCTTAACTCTTTCTAATTCATTCAAAGCGTCAATGCATCCACCAGCAAGATCTTCAGCACCCTGAACTTAATCAGGAAAATAATTGAAAGAAGGAATCTCTTTGACAACTTTCCTAGGATAATATGGATAAATATCAATTAGTATTGGTTAATTATTAGTAGCAATTTCTAGATTTGGTGAATTTCAACAAACTAGGAAATACCATATTAATGAATTTGCTGAGGGTCAACTTTTGATATTTTTCTTGTGAATATAAATTACCTGAGTACTATGCTTAGTCTTTCTGTTTTTTTAAATATTATGCCACTAGCCTGAAATTCTTGTACTGCTTAATTAACAAAAATTCTTATATTGGGAACCATGGGATTTACTAATATAATGTTAGGACCTTGGATATGACCATATTATCCCTCCTTACCATGATTATAAGTCTGCTTATCCATTAGGGGTCAAGGCCCTTAGTGGATATGGGAGTTATCATTCATATGCAATGACTATTGTTTGGTGAATTATCCCAAACAAATATATATCAATCCGCTGGGTTTTGATTAACTGTGTCACTAATTTTAATCAAGGATTGTCTCTGAAAGTAAATAAACAAGTATGTTACTAAATTTTATATTGATAATTAAAATATCTTGAAGGAGCCTATCAGGCTCTATTGCTGATCAACTAAGGGTTTTATAAATTTTCTAGGCAAGTTTTCTGCCTTGATAGCAACACGATTTGACTTTTTTGGTATTACAACTTGCTTTACTGGGAAAGAGTCCATTACCTAAGCAGGTTGCTAACCTGATAAAAATGAACTGCTGGGATTAAATGAAGGTGTTGAATCACGTTCCTCATTTCATTTCAGAGAAGTATGAATTTAAGTAGGGGAGAAAACCCACCCAACCTGATAGGTAAGATCATCATTTTGCACTACCCTGAAGGATGATTTCATCAGAAATGGCTGCCATTTTCCAGTGAGGAACCAACAGGAGAGTCGGGTGCCAAATCCCCTATAAATTCCCTTGTAATTATTTTGGTAAAGCAGAAGTTTTAAGTCTTCAATATATGTAGTTTGATATAATTTAGTATATATTTGACTACACTTGGGATTATAGTAAAGGGACAAGATACCTTATGCTAAGTAATAATTTTAAGCTCTACGTGCTTGTGGCATAAACAAGTGATGAAGGTATATAAGTTCACCTATAAGACTACTGAACTATAATTGCTGGATAAGTCCAAGGAGAGACCTCTAAGTTGGAACTAAGAGTAAAGTCCAAAGAATAGAAGCTCCCTAAGAACCTCTGAACCTTCTGTTAGTAAATTGGGTCTGTTGTTGTCCAGAAGTTGTCAGCTCTGAGAAGGGCTTTTGAAGGGAGAGAAATACCCTTGTTATCTGGAGAGTTAGTGTTTTCATTAGTGGATTAAAGGATTGTTGTACTTGTTAGAAGAAAATCCAGAGCAGGAGAGATATTTTGTTGTGAACTACTCAACTGGATACTAGTCTCCATACTAGTATAAATCACCTACAAAATTATCTTTTTATTTATTAACAGATATTAATAGCACATAGAAAGAACCTATTCAAGAAAATTTAAGATCTAGAAAGGAGTTAAAAACCTAAAAGAGCAAAATCAAAGAGTTACATATTGGTGCATATTCCAAAGGAGGAGGTTGAGTAATAATAGTCTCCAATTTTCACATTGGTGCTTGATAAATGGGGTAGTTGAGTTTCAGATTAAGTAATTAATATAGCGATGCAAGCTGATGATAATGAAGATGAATTACATCTGATGAATATTGAATTATGAAGCTTTTAGATGAAGACGTTCTAGCAAATAATGGGAAAGTCACTGATCAAAAACGAACTTTGATGGTAAAGAAACCCAATGTATAAAAGTGGATGGACAAATCAAGAAACCACAATTAGAAAAGCGGTTCATTTGGATAACTTACCACCCAAAGTCAGGGGAAGATGTCAGAAAAGAGATGGGGATCTTGTGATTCCTAAAGAGGAGGATGAAAAAACCTAAGATTCCAGAAAAAGACTTAGTCTAGATATGGAACTATCTAGTACTGCAAGAGAACTATTCCAACGGACATCTACTTAAAGTGAAGATTTTCAGCAGGACCAGCTCAGGTTAAAAATGGGTCCATTGGAATTATTCCCAAATTTCAAGGTAAGTAGTGTGACACTAGATATGAGATTGAGATGGAAAGCAATTAATCCAGAGTATCAGAATGTAATACCAAAGATATATATTAAGTGAATGAGATTAAAAAGGAAGCAATTGATCCAAGATTGTGGGGGAGACATTTGAACCGATTTTACTCAATTAATGAGAGAGAAAGAAAATGCTGAAGATGAGGATCATCAATTTAAGTTGAGATTAGATGAAGTTACCGTTAATGTGTCAATCTGCATGATTAGGGGATCATTTCTGAATCCATTGGTGGAATTAGTTAAAACTTTATGGATTGCAATGGATGCTGAAAATCGTTTTAAAGAGAGAAACAACCAGAGAAATTGAATGATACTAACAATTAGTGATTAATTTGCATATTTGTGAGATATGAGGACTCAAAAGCCAGTTGCTGAAATATGAAATGAAATTAGGACATGTCAGAAGAATGACAAGTCATAATCAAAGTCCTAAGGATGGAGGCATTTGAGCACACCATCAAATTAGCTAGTGTTGCCTATATGCAAAAAAACAGCGTTGCTGGTCATATATGGAAGAAGATAAATGCTAAAAACCTAAAAAATAGACTATAAGATAAATTTTAATGTTTCTGGAGGACCACTAATCTAAAAGAGTTGTTTAAGTTCTGATGTGTTGGTCAAGTCCCAAGAGGGGATCTCTGAACCAGAAGAGTTATCAAGTTCCAAGAGGGGACCGCTGAACTGAAATAGTTGGTTAAGTATTACAAATAGACCTCTGAACCATAATAGCTGGTTAAGTTTAAAACAAATTTATGAAACATAGAAGGGGAAAGAAGGACCTCTGAACCTATTTATGCCAAGTCCTATTGCAAAAAAGTATAAAAAACTGATATAAGAAAAATATTAGAAAGAAAAAATATATTTGAAAAATAAATTTTATTTTTGCTTCTATTGTATGCTTTGGCGGTAGTTTCACCTGCAAGAATAAGGAGGGGGATGAGTTATGACGGAGAAGACCGTTCTCAGTAATAGGATCAGCTTGGATTGTAACTGGGTTTGCCAGAAAGAAGTTTTGAGGCGCTTAAAAGAAAAGAACATCAGTAGGATCTGAACGTTATGAAACTAGATCTTCCGCAAGTAGTCCCTAGAAAGAGAGTCTTCTCTGATTAGAAATGGAGAGCCCATCTTGAGGGAGTACAGGAACAAGAACTCATCAAAGCTGACTGAGAAGATCTTATGGATGATTAGAAGTCGTTGAAGTCCAGCATGGGATAATAAAAGGACAAAGGAATTGGGGAAGCCACCTGAGTTTATCATTAAATAATGAAGTGTCTTAAGAGCTTAACCTTGGGTAATATAGGCTTTCCAGGGTGTATTGTCAGCAAGAACAACTGAGATAGTCTGACATGGCATGTAGCCATGAAAACTGCACTCTGAGGAGGCATCAGTGAGGAGAAATCAAGGAAGAGGAGCCACAATGCTGAATTGGGCATGAGCGTTGAGTACAGGGAAGCCTATGCTTCGCTGAAGCTAATTCAAGTACAATGGCCAAAACATGATACAGTTGAGGTGTCATCCGTTCCTAAGTTTCTTATCTTGCACTGATACTTTGGTCAAGTGGATAGATATCTTTTAATTTTAAATTTAACCATATTATTCCTCCTGAGCGTGATTAATATTTTGTTGTACCACTAGTGTTGAGGCTCTCCATTGTTTATGGGAGTATCATTCATATGTAGTGACTATTGTGCAGCGAATTATCCCAAGTAATATTTATCAATTCACTTGGTTTTTATCCACTGTGTCAATAATGTTTTGTCTGGACTTGTCCCTGACAATAAAACAATTAAGCTGTCAATATTTATATTATTAATTTAATTGTCTTGTAGGAGTCCTTTGGGTTTTATCACCAATTGATTAAGGGATTTATTAGTTGCTAGGCAAGCGATGCCGCCTTGATAGAAACTGGCGATTTAATTTTATGGGTATTGCAACTTGCTGGTTATGGCAAGAGTTCCATTACCTATGAAGGTTACTAACCTGATAAGGGTAAACCACTGAGGTTAAGAGAAGGCGTTGAATCATGTTCTTCGTTTTAATCTATAGAAGGGTGCATTTAAGTAGGGGACTTGAACTGACCAACCCAATAAGAAGATCATTGTTTTGTGCTACCCTGGATGGTGAATACTTCAGCATGGCTGCTAATTAACAGTGAGGCGCCAACAGAAGAGTTGGTCAATGAGCCCACTATAGATTTCCTTGTAAATATTTTAATAAAGGCAGAATTGAAAAATCTTAAATATATTTTTAAACATTTGGTATAATTTTGATTATTTTGGGATTATATTAGAAGGACAAGATACCTCGTGCTAATTATTAATTTCAAGATTTACGCAGCTGTAGTGTAAGATAGTGAGAAAGGGATGGAAGCTCACCTAGAAGGTCACTGAACTATAATTGCTGGATAAGTCCATGGAGAGACTTCTATATCAGATATATAGTAAAGTCTTAAGAATAGAAGTTCCCTTAAGAATCACTGAATCAGCTGTCAGTAGGTTAAGTATGTTGTTGTCCAGAAGTTGTCAACTCTAAGAAGGAGTTAAAAGGAGAAAAATTATCAGGTTTTATAGAGCGTTGATATTTTCATCTATGGTTTAAATAATTGTTGTACCTGTTCAAAAGAGAATCTAGAGCATTAAAAATTGGTCATAAACTACTCAACTGGATACTAGTCTCCATACTAGCGTCAATCACCCACATAATCATTCGTTTATTTATCAACTAATATTAATTGTACATATAAAGAACCTATAAAGAAAGTTTTTGGATCTGAAAGGAGCTATAATTCTAAAGAGTAAAGTCTCAGAGCTTACATACTGGTGCTCATTGTAAATGAGGAAGTTAAGTGACAATAATTCCCAATTTACACATACATATTGATGTGACTACTATTTTATAAGCAGATCTTGTCCCTATAGATGTTTCTGAAGCCTATCACAAAAAAACTACTAACTAAAAGCTCTTAAGCCAGTATCAGTGCAGGTACTATGGTGTTTTTTATTGTAGAATATGTTAACCCAAATTATATTAAATAAGGGTTATTTGTGGATCTCCAAAGGCAATTGACCTCATTAAGTCGTTTTTAAAAAATGTTTACAGATCTGTGCATTTAAGTCCAACACTGGTTGGAACTAATGATAATGTGTTGCTCGCTAAAGGGGGCACATTATGCAACCCTTTGCACCTACTTTAATAGTATGTATCTAAATCTGAACTGCTCCATACTTGGCCTTTGTGTTAAGTATTCTCATGAGCCCATGGGTGAAAATTAGTTTGATCATAGATTACTTTACAGCAATACCTCAGACTATAAGGAGGCAGAGGCCCCTTTGGCGGAGCTTTTCCCCTCAACTCTTTAAAACCACAAGCTTTAACCCAGATGTCAAATTTTATCTTATCACAGTATCTGACAATATCTAGTGGATACTATATAGTTACTGCCTTACCTCCACTTCTGATAATGAATCCTATATAATCATGGTTACATGTATAAATTTCAGGTTTTTTTATAAAACAATTATAAATATTATCAGTAATCTAACAGTTGAGATAAATAGTTCTGATGCTCTCCACTTGAAGCATATGTATACCTTATATATGGTACATTAACCCTTTTATTCACCAAGTCAGAAGATTGTTTTTCTCAACTTATTGATATTGTTGGCCTGGCTCAATTTATGGAAGCAAAATAGCAAGCTAAATTTTCTTTATCATAACAAAAAACATTTTTTGACCTTCATGACATTATTCTTAGACATTAGCAACAGACTTGTGATACGCGCCATAAGGAGGAAGGGCTGGTTGATTATCTCAATGATGACTTGTTACATTTTACTAGAGAGAATATAAATATATAAAAAATAGTCCCTCATTGAGTAGCAGGCACAATGCACTATGACCATATCAAGGACTACCTTAAATTAAGAGTAATGTGGCACACTGATGATGAAGCTGCTGACCAAGAGGCCCAGAAAATTAATTTTGATATTATCATCAATTTTTATGCAATCCGCTCATTTGTGCGTTTTGTTTGAATCAATTAGTTACATTAGTTTTTAGTTTTTATTTTAGTTTTAGTAATGTCCATCCCCTGGTTGGCTTACCTCATGTAAATAAACATAATCATCAATTACATGACAATTATAATGGCCATGCAGACTTACCTTTGGTAATTATATTAGGCCACAGTCGCCTATTAAATGAAAGTGTACTTCACTAATAATCATCAACGCCGCCTTGAAAGCTTTAACAGATATGTATGGAGCCATTTACAGGTACTAAAGTTTGTATTAAGTAAAAATACATGGGACTTTAAGTGCAAACTCAGGTAGAAAGCATGGTCACTGGTTAGCAAAACTTTATCCTGTAGTATGAACACCTATTTTTACCTAGAAACGTGATTATTTTAAAAAATTATACAGGTGAAGTGTCTCAATAATCATATATAAGTTAAAACAGTTAAAAAATGAGATCTGAAAAGAGCTATATGAATCACCATTAGGGTCATAAAGTGTAGAGCCCTCAAACAGGGAGTTAGATAATGTTAGTTGGGGCCTCCTTGTGCCACAACTGGAAAAAGTTTTATAGAAACATGGGTGAGTAGCTAACACCAACACCTAGAGAGGCGCATTAGTCAGATCCTTAAGTGGCCTGAAAGGAGTGTGAAATGGTAGTGATGACTGTACCATCCTGTTTTCATGGTTGTAGATGATTCCCTGATGGAAGAATATGGACAGGAAGGAGTGAGTATGATTCAGATATGGCTCTTGTCAAACAGCTTCTCCACGAGCTGGGGTTGCTCTGGTGCAGGCCTCAGGACAAGAAAGGAGTAATCCTGATTTGCTGCTCTTCATTGCACCTGTGTACAATAAATTTCGCTTTTGCTGAGTAAGCCTGAAGCTCAGCTAGCTGCCAGTTCAGTTGGCATGATCCAGCTGGTGGTAAAAGTTATCATGCAATAAAATTTGCATTTGATCTGAATGGAACCCAAAGCTTTCTAGGCAAAAAAGTGGTATAGAGATAACCTCCGCTAAAAAAGTAGTAGACAAAGGGGAGGGCTTCAGCTTCTCCTCCTCAGTGGCCTTAAACCTGGGGCTGTTGGGTCTTGTCTCCTGCAAGATAAATGAAAGACATATTGCCTGTCCTGGCTGGGCAGATGGCTGCCCAGTACTTATTCAGGGCGGTCATATGTCAGTTTTGGGGTAGTGCAAGCTACACCCAAACCTTGATCAGCCCCAGATTTTGCAGTGTTTAGATTTGCGCAGCTCTAGTGCGGTGGGGGCAGTGCCCCAGACTTTCATCATGAAAGTTGCCTGCACTAGGAGTCCTATGAGGCTTTTAAAACTCAAATAGCCCTCAAAGATATTAATTAACAATTAGTTAACCTTCCAGTAAAAACTGACACTTTAGGTAATAAGGCACTGGTAGTGTGTAACATGCCTTTCTTTTTCACAACTATTCCAACTACATGAGTTTCTGAATAACCTGCTACTATATATACTTCTACCATTGATCCTTTGGCACATATTACCTGAGAGACTCAAGTTCAATTAGTATTTAGTCCAGCTGTCACCTCAGCTTGTCCTATCCTAACCCCTTCTTTGTGTCCACTTCATCAACTCAGGATTTTAGATCCAATTACACATTTTACCTGAAAAACATATAAGAGTAGAGCAGGCTTTCAGATCTACAGCCAAGATAAATAAATTACAAATGAGCCCTATTAATTTACAAACTGAAAGGGATGAGCTATGCACTATTTATTAGTCTAGATAATTATATATGTATGAAGCTTTAAAAAAGATAAAATGGCAATTGTAATGAAAACCTTAAATCTAAATGAAAATAATCATTTATGCTAGAATTTAAATGAATTTAGAAAAACTCAGCTTTAATACAAGGTTAAAAATCATTTAGAGTTCAGTAGATCAAAAAGAATGACCAATCAGAAGATGAAATCACTTATATAAACTTTAGAAGGATGAACCCATGGCTTTATTGCCAATCATAATTATCTGGAGGTGCATATGGTATCTGGGACTCATCTTGTAAATTGCTTTGACGCTCAAATTGTTTTTTGCAGTACACGCATGCCTTACAAGGATTCTATTGGGCTTTTTGCAGTTTTAAATGAACATGATGTTATTCAAATGATAAATATCTTTGCTATTGTAATGCCACTTTGAGGCGCACAACAAAAGTCATTATAGTCATGCAAATTTTGCAATAGGGAAGTTTCACTAAAGAAAGACTTAGCCAGAGTTATGTCCCTCATTCCAATAGACCTGATGACAACCATGTCTCTTGTCACATATGCAAAAAGTAGTAGCATCATACTAACTAAAGTCCTACTCTTTTTTCTATTGCTTTAAGTTCATAACGTGAATCTATAACTGACAAAGACTCAAGAAAAGATGAGATGGAAAAGATATAGGATTTTCTACTTTTGTTATCTCTAGAAAAAACCCACATTAAAAAGAAACCCCAGGAACAAGCTTTTGTTTAATAATTGTATAGCACAAAGCCCCTCCTCAGGCTTACCATAAAGTTATAGTTGACGATATGGTAGTGGTGACCACAAAATCACAGAAATGATGAAAATTAAAATTTGGAAAGAAAAAGTGTTATCTACTTAAATTAAACATTTGAAACAACAAGGGCTTCCAGTCACCTTGGGTGATACTCCAAGGTAGCTAAGGGTTAATTGGTATTATCTATCAGTGTATTTGAAAATCCTACATTCAATTAAAGGAAACCTTTAAATATTAATTATGCTTAATGCCACATTGAAATTTCAAACTATGAGCTCTTATGATTATAATTATTGAGTTTAATTACATTAGTATCATAGTAAACAAGCAGTTAGATACTGTAAACAATGTGGCACAAAAGTAAAGTATTAATCAACTATACTAGTAAGAAAACTTGGCCTCATCCCATAAAAAGCTTCAAATGTATATATTACTATATAGCCTCTAACAATAACATCTCTAGAAGCTTTTAGCGTGCTGCCACAGCAATTTAGCTCACTATTAGTATATGCTCCTATTTTTGTGTTAATTAATTAAATTATGAGTAGTGTATCAGATTTTCTTTTATAAGGACTTAAGGTGTCAAACTGATTTTGAAGAGAACACTTTGGAAGACTAGGACAAAATTTTTAACTTTTAAAATCAGAACACAGATTTTGCAATTTGAAATCATAATTTGTTAACTTTACGTTCAAAGATGGAATTTTGACAATCAATTATCAGCAGATTTTTGACATATAAAATAATTACCAAACCAGATTCTGGTATTAAAAGCTACCAATGTGAGTATTTATAAACTAACACTATTATCACAACTGAAATTTTAGTGAAAGAAGATTTATTTGGAAAATTCCTCAAGGATTTACTGGCAGATTTTTATCCATTTACTAATAAAATTTAGACCCTGTCACAATGCTCAGCTTTATTCACCTTGAAGATGCCAAAATAAGGTAATTTTTAGATACTGGTATTCCTACAATGTTTAAGGTGATGACATCAAAGAAGCCACTTTTACCATCTAGTACTAAAAAAAGAAGCCACTTTTAGTCACACTTTACAGTTAAGGAAGTTCAAATAATCTATATATTTGATAATCAGGCAAAAATTTGCTTGATGACAATGAATGCTGATTTGTATGTTCCTTGGTACCTTGTAAAAGTCTTTTCACATTTATATAAAATTGGAAATGACCATTTACCGGCCTTTTCTTTGAAACTTTAGTGTTAGCTTTGAAAATGACAACTTTGATTTGTGTTGTGCACAAGTCCTGTAACTCCACACTAATAAGTTAATCATCTGCTGATTTAACTACATCCTAGTAGGTGTTCAAAGATGGCTTAAAAAGTTATGAACTTTTTTTTCCAGCTATGCAAAAAGGGATTTTAAGGCCTTCCTAGAGTCACTAGGTCTCCCCCTAGTGTTTTATTATCAAAATAAGGGTGGTTTTATTTGCATGGTGTCTATTATAATAAGTTGAAAAATTTAATAGAAAGGGCTTCTATCCATTACCATGCATTTAAAATTTTCTAGACCATTTAGGTGGTGCTTAATAGATCTCAGCCATAGATTATATATTAGCTATTGTTTGATCAAAATGCCAAAAGTTGAACAGCAGAAATGTGCTATGATTATGGCCCAGGGCCAATACTAATTTACTTGGATTCCACAAGGGTTGTGCAACACACTTGAGACCTTTCTTAGGGCCATGGACAATATTAGGAAATATAATATCTCTTGTATGGTAGGTATTTAGATGATATAAACACTTTGTCTAAGAACTTATAGATAAAATGTTTATTACTTAATGATATTATCCTCCGCCTAGTTTAAACCGAATTTAAGGTTAAGCTATGGAAGTACAGCTTCTTTTAAAAAACTAATTTCATATTTGAAGCTCATTTTGAAAAGCATGGCTTACAGCTCTAGATGAAAAACTTAGAATTTATTTATAAAATTACTTGGCTTAATACCAACAGCAACACTTGGTGCCCTTTGGAATGAATAGACTTTAATGCTACTTTTAACAACTTTTGTATGATAAACTGAACTATTAATTTACCTCTAAAAATGGTGTACTATTTATGTGGACAGAAAAATGTCAGTTTTCTCAACAAACTAAGGCTTTGCCTCACTAAAGCTCCAATAATTATGCGCTCAAACTTTAATATTATTTTTACTCAAATGGACACGCTTCTTACCACCATAGGTGCGTTGCTATTTCAGAAATAGATTGGAGAGTGTTGAGAACACTGTGACTTACTGCAGCCAAACTCTGGACTTGCATGAGCGTAATTATATTGTTTCTAAAAAAAAGTTGTGAAGTTATCTACTTTTTAAATTTCAGGATCTACATCCACATAGTACATGATATTGTGGTTACTGACCATGCCTCTATGACCTGGTTACAAATCTGAAGGAGCTGGAAGTGCCGCTGGCCAAATGGTCGTCTAAACTAAAAAACCTATGACTTTGCAATTCAATACCAGCCCAACGTTAGACACTTTTCGCTGACTAACTTTCTCAATTGCTTAGGCCTTTTACGGCTTATCAAGCCGTTTAATTGTTAAAGAAAGATGTATACAAAATCATACACGTTAAACAAATCCTAAAGAAGGTTGCTTTTATTAGGTACTAGCCGATTTACCCGTGCTTCGCTACGGTGTCTATAAAATTTCAGATTTTCAATTTAATTTAGATTTTATATTATAGATAAACAAAACCACTCAGCCAAATCTAATTGCTCAATCGAATCAACCAAAAATCACCAACCACTCAGATAAACCTAACTGAACTTATCAAAACAACCAATAACTAATCACCCCTCAAAACTAAACTATGTCCTATCGATTTGACCAAAAGCCATTAACCACTCGGCCAAACAAAAAAACCTATCGAATCAAATAACACCAAACTGCTACCCGAAACATCTCTTTATACTTGAAATCATTGAGTATGTGACATATCTTCCAAACTATTAAATCAACTTCTACTTAACTTGCCAAAAGTATTTTATTAATTAGGTGAACCAAATTAGGCAGGTTTTTAAAATATATATAAACCTAACATCCAGATACCCATGCTTCGCTACAGTATTTAAAGTTTATCAGATGATAAGCTCACACTGACAGCCTATAGGCTGTGCCAACGCTACTCTCGAGCCACTCGGACTAACAGCTTCGCTGTTGCCCTTGTGGCTGGTGAGCTGATTATCCTAACTACTTGATCTACTTAACTCTAATACCGATTTTTGTTGAGTTTCAGGTGAGCAATTTGGTGAATTATTAGATAATATTCGCCAATTCTCACCCACTCACCTCAATAGATTAAACCTATCATACTCGATAGTTTCAGATTCGATATTATTTGCCAATTCTCACCCACTCACTCAAATAGATTAAACTTATTAGACCCAATTAGCTTCAGGTGAGCAATTTGGTGAATTATTCAACAATATTTGTCAACCTTCACCCAATCGCCCAAATAGATTGAACCCATCAGGCTCGATAATTTCAAATTCGATAAGATTCGCCAATTCTCACCCACTCACCCAAATAGTTTGACCCCATCAGACTCGAAGGTTTCAGATGTCAGTCAGTCAGTACGTCAGTCAGTGAAATTTTTAAGTAGATGTGAACCTCTTTATAGTGTCATCAAAAACAACAATCTATGGTTTTCAAACTAAAAACAGACTAACTTGATTATGGTGGCCCTTAAGGCGACAGGCATGGACGAAATAAGAAACGTTTGAACAAGCTAAATTCCACTATAATAGGGAATCAATGCCTATTGATATTCATTAATCGCATAGCTGCATCAAAAAGTTTAGTCTGAAATCTAAAATTATTTTGTAATTTCATACCAATTGCTTAAGCCCAATTACTTACATGCCATCTAGATAAAAGTTGTGGTCCCATTACACAATTTTTGTGAGCAACTTTAATAAAAATAGTGCAAATTGATACCTCACTAATGGGTGGAGGCTAAAGCAGTTTAGAACTTGGGCACTATGACATCAGTTATGTCTACTTTAGAAAAATACAGTATATCTGTATGGTGCCCACAGTAGTTTTAACTGAAAATAGAAATACTTTACGGTTCACATTATTCCTATACCTAACGACAATTTGGCACTTAAAGTGAATATTGTCTACCCCTATTAATCTGAATCTAACAACACCCTGTGTTATATTCCAAGAATTGTTTGCTTGATACAATAGATCTTGCACATTTAATCAGGACAAAGTTCAGCTTAAAGATCCTCAAAAAAGCCAGTGTCTTACAGTACATTGACCGTTTGGAAGCTCTTAGGCTTATTTAAATATTTCCAACATTCTGGTCATTTTGGGCTTAAATTTCTCTACAAATTCAGGAACTTCTACCAAGGCAGGTAAAGATACAAGCTGAGAACTCTAAATCGTCAGCTTGTTGACACACTTCAAAAAAGACTCTGTTAACAAACCAGAAAAAGAGAATTAAGAGAATTATATCTTTATTCAAGAGATATTATTAAATGTAATTAATTAGCCCAAGCACAGGTATTTATACCTCTAGGGTATCTTCCAGCCACATATTGAGCATGCAATTTCTGCAGATAATCATTTTCCACCTCAGTTTAGCCCTTGAACTAATACAATTATAACTTAACTCTAGTACTATTGATAGCAAAACACTCTTATATTTGGAAAGACTCCATAGGCAAAAATTACAATATTAGTGTGCAAAATTGTCCTAAGATTATGCCAATTTGAGTTTTATCATACAACTGGAAAAATTATACTTCTGAAAAATTTAGCATTGATTTCAATACAATGATGTACCCCTAATTGGGACGTTGTCAGGCCTCTTTAGATAGCCTAGTACTCCCATTCAGGCAGTCCATGTACAAGTGCTATTGTCCCAATTATGAGTATTGACATACAAAATTTACCATAGGGCAGAAATTTTATTATGACATTATAATATCAATCTTATTATTCTATTTGTCCATGGAATTTATATAATTTCTTATGATTGATCCCTGGACAATTTCTTAAGATAAAGGGTCAATATTGCTCCCAATTAATTGGGACCAAATGCTGAGGTTTTTGCATAAATAATTGGACTAAATTATGTGATGATATTTGGTCTGAGCTGTCAAGAGAATAATTGATTTGACATTGAGATATTCATCCCAATCTTTAAAGTGGATAATTGATTAAGTTAATGTTGAGATAATTGGCCCAAGCTGTATAATGGTAATTGACTTAAGTTGAGAATTAGAGTAATTTGGCCAAAGTTTTGTAAGGATATTTGGTCTGATTTGTTTGTTGTTAAAGGGTTTATTTTCTAGTCAACCAGCAGAATCTGATATTTTCCCATGTGACTTGAACATAAGCCCTAAGATTCCCAATTAGCCTTCATTAATATTTGTCATTCTTTAATTTCAGCCTGAATTGCTGATAGAAAAAGGCCAAGTGCATAGCCTTAACTTATGCCCTATTTGCCAATCAATTTGGAGTTGAATCTCCTCTCCATCCTCAAGTTTGAACTATAGTTTTAATTAGTTTATATATATTATTATATTATTATTGATTTTTACTAAAATTATTTAAGGTGGGTTGACCTTGGGACAAATATACCACACCAAGAAGTTTTCTAGCCAGTACAGGTTTTGAACTCAAAACCTGCACTTAGGGCGGAAGCAGTTTTACCTGCTCAGCTAACCACCCTTTATTTTGATTTTTATTACTTTCTTTATTTTCCCTTTTTGCAATGCTCTTAATATATAATTTTCTTAATTGGCTTGCTTATTTAACCTTCTTAGGAATTTTGCATGGACTTGGTTGTATATATGGCCAGTCCTAATATCCTTGATTGTGTATATGAACTATAAATCTTCTCAATTATTTCAAATGGCTCATGTTAGATGCAATATACCTTTTGCAATCAGCCCAATCCATGGGTATTGAAAAATAAAACTTCATTAAGTAATTCAAATTTGGCCAATTTGTATTACTTTTATAAATCCTTTGCATGTTGGTCCATTTTCATGGTAAAACTATTGTCAAAGGCTTGAGTTTGCAGTTTTGATTATGGTATCTGCAAGCTTCTCAATGTATTGAGGATAACTGTTCTCGCCAGGATCTTCTAGCGCCAAAAATAGTAGCAATGGTAGGGCCAGATGTATTCCATATAATAATCGAAAAGGGTTATTATCTTGGTTGCCAAATGTTAGGAGATATTATAGGAAAATATTGCCATACTCAAAAAGAATTCCATTCAGATGATTTTGCAGAAGTTAATTTTATGATAATAGAAATTAACGTCTTGTTTGTGCGCTCAACTGCACCATTAGCTTTGGGATGATAGCGAGTAGAAAGCACACCTCATACTCCCACTAATTAGTTAAGCTTGGAAAAGACATCGGCGGCAAAATTTGTTCCATTATCTGTATGAATAACATCTGGACATCCATGCGTGTGGAGGATGTTTTCAAGGACAAACTTGGCTGTAGTTGCCAGTCCTGCTTCCCAAATAGCCTTGTTTTTACCCTATTTAGTCAAGTGGTTGATAGCTACTATAATGTACTTGGCTTTTGCATTGATTGTTGGATGTAGGCTGACAATTTAAATAGATATAGTGTGCCAGGAAAACTTGGGCCAAACAGACTGATAAAATGTACTTTTTTAGATCAAATTCCTATATTGACACCCCTCACAGCATTCTATAATTTCTTAAATGTCAAAAAACATTGACTACCAATAATAGAATTGCTTCAGTTGCTCTTTTGTAATTTGAATCTACCCTACCCTATGGCCTTATGGGAAACCAAAATGATGTCTGTTTGGGATGATGGTCATGAAAAATACTTTTTATCCTCAATGATCTTGTAAAGTGTCTCATTTTTGATAGTTGTATCTTTTTGTATACCTAACAATAGTTTTTGGACAGATACAGACTCACCTTGGTACTCTCCACTGATCATTATCTTTAACAACGCATTGGCGGCCAGACTAAGTGTCGCAATAGTGGGCAGTCAGAAAGGCAATCAGCATTTTTATCTTTTACCCCAGCGTGATGCTCAATTGTCTAGTTATAAGCTTGAAGCTTATATGCTCACCGGGCTAATAAGCCCTCAGGCTCTCTGAAGCTGTTCAGCCATCTTAGGGATGCATGATCAGTAACAAATTTATAATGAGTGCCATGCAGATAGACCCAAATTGCTTGGAAGCATATATGTCAGCTAAGCATCCTTGTTCCATCACAATGTAATTTCTCTTGTAAACATTTAAGGTCTGACTAGCGAAGGCAACTGTATGTTTTTCACCATCTTCCCTGATCTGAGATAATATGGCCCCACTGCCATTAGGGATTCGTCAGTATGGACAATGACTTCATTAGCAAAGTCCATATATTAAAGAACAGGCGCGACCAATAGTGCCAATTGGAGTTAATTAATTGCATTTTGGCAAGGTGGAATCCATTAAAATAAAACCTTATTCTTAAGATGATGGAAAAGCGGATCTCTAGTTGTGCAAAATTGGCAATAAATTAGCAATAGTACCCAATCATGCCTAAAAATAATTATATCACACTTAAATTTGATCCGTTTAATTTTGAGATGGCATCCAACTTAAAGGGTTGGGGCCAAAGAATTACTTGGTCTATTACAAAGACAAGGTATCCGGTTGATCTTTGAAGAACTGACACTTTTGGCTTATATTTTAAGTTTGCAGCTGATAGCCTTTTAAAACCACCTAAGTGTTCTAGGTGGTCGTCAAAAGTGCGGCTGAAAATGTTGATATTGTCAAGCTACACTAGTACACATGACAGCTTTAAATCTCCCAGGAATTTGTCTATGGCCCTCTGAAGGGTAGCCGGGGCATTGCAGAGCCCTTGAGGCATTCTCGTTGGCTGGAATAGGCTCTTGGGTTATGATTGCACAATTTTCGCGCTCCTTATGAAGATCTATTTGCTAGTATCCGCTGATAAGATCCATTGCTAAGAAGAATTTTACTCCCCCTAGCCTGATAAAGGCATTGTCAATTTGTGACAGAGAGTACAATTCCTTCTTTGTGATGCTGTTTAACTTCTGATAATCAATGACTACTCAGTTGCTTCCACCTTTTTTCTTCACTATCAAAATTGGTGCAGCCCAAGGACTTTTTGAAGGCATTAACATGCCGTAATTGAGGAGTTCCTTAATCTCCTTGGATACATTTTCTTTTGATGATTCTTAGCGTCTTATTTGGCACAATAAAATTGGTTTATGATCTCTGGTATCAATATTGTGGACAACACCCTTAGAACATCCTAAGTCAAGTCCATCCTGTGCAAATATTGCCTAATATATAGAAAATAACTCCTGAGCTTGACCTTTCAAAGAGTTGGTTAGGTTTCTTTATTTGGCCATAGGGACAACATTATTAATGCTGATTAGGTCATTATTGGGAAGCCCTGATTTGACAAAAGTTCCAAACTTATGGATTGTGTAATTTCCATGGTAAGGAACAGATGCAGAAAATTGATTGTTTGATGTTGCTGATAGAAAGGGGCTTATTTTGCAGGTTTTCACAGAAGATGTGAATTTCTTTTTAGCACTAGTGGTGCCCAACTCAAAAGGGGGAGACGCCATGCATCAGAAGATGCGAATTTCTCCATGGCCAGGAATGATGATAATAGGGGCAATGTTCAGATCAAATTGAAATTTAGACCATGGTTAATATACTTCACCATAAAGCCCTTCTAAGATATTAATTATCAGTCAAGTTGAAATGATTACTTGATCTCTGGGTGATATAGCAGTGTGCTGATTTGACTATAGGGGTATGTCCCTTTACTCATTGATCAGGTGAGTAGTGTTTTTATCTTTGACAGCACTTTGACATACTCAATTGGGACTACTCCATCATTGTAGGCCTGATTTATGAATAGGCTGGGCTTCTTTTTCTCAACTGCTCTATCCTTATTATAATAAAGCAGGATATCCTGGCCAAGGATGGTGAGAGTATTGTCTTAATGATTGGTAACAGCTCCATAGCTTCTTAGGAACTCAGTCCTGGTTAAGATATAATAGTTTATATGTCAACACTATGGATGAAGCTGTCACTATAATATATTTAAATATAAGAGGTAGTGTACTGTATGCGCTCAGAGAGTTAGTTGTAGGTGCTCCAGCTGTACCATATTACTGACAGTGAGCAACACTGGGCACAATTTTCAGCTTTTTAACCAAATTTGTTCAGACTATATTGATAGGAGCACCACTATTGATAATGGCCAAACTCATAGCTTGTTTAATGCTATGTCCACATAAGTACATCCAGAGTATTTTTCAGATGTATTTATTGCATGAATACTGTGATTACTTCCCGATTTCAGATGTGATTTCAGACTTGATCAAATATTTGGGAAGTTATCTGCCAAGATCTTCATGGGAATGGCTACTTGTATGTTGTTAAACAAAGGTAGGTCAGTTGAACATCCAGGTTGGAGGTCCAAACCCTAATCAATGATCTGTTTTGTGTAAGGTTTTGACACCTCTGCTTGGGCTTCTTTGGTAATTTTTAAATATTTAGTTGCTTATGCTTTTGCCCGAGTAGTGACCATAAGGAAATCATTAGTCACAATATGGCGGAGGTTATCTTTAGCACCATCTTTAGCTCTAAAGAGCTCGCCAGGGTCAGGTGAAATGGTTTGGTGAAAATCAGTGGGTTAGAGAATTCCGCCTCTAATCCACCTGCTCATTTTCTGCCTCATTGTCACTGTTGATTTCTAGAGCAAAGTTGCCCCAGCCTTTTTGTATGACAGTCTGTAGCATTGGCTAGCAAAATGCTCCTTAGCCCCACAGTTGTGACATGTAATCTGCACTGGCTGCTGTTTTTGCTCGAATATTTAGTTCATGGTTTGAAAATTTTTCCCTTGGCCGTACATATTGTTGCTTTTTGGGCCTGAAAATCGGTATTTTGCTAGTTTTTGACTGATCATGGGTATTGAAACTTTGGGAACAGCTTCTTAAGTAATTGGTAAGCTCTTGAGTTTCCAATTCTCCATTGAATGCAGTTATCATAACATGGTACAATTTATGGTAGGGCATGACTTCATGTTCCATTGAGACCTTAGCATCAAACTTATCTATTTCATAGCACCCAAGCAAGCCTTGTGCCTAATGGAAAAATCTATCCGCAAAGGCATTAATAGTCTCATTCCGCTAGAATGTAATATTAAGAAGCTCACTTTTCAGTCTTTAGATTTCAGGACCTCCAAATTGCTTTTTCACCGCAATTCTGGCATCCATATAGGACCAATCCTTGCCCAATAGGGCGTAATGAGGTCACAGCTATGGGTATCAAGTGAGTATTAGTGCTGATCCTTTTTCATGGTCTGATGCTCCCCTATTTCTTTTTCAAATAGCTTAGAAAATAACAAACGTTTCCATCTTATCAAAATTTGGCAATTTTAGTGGTTTTGTCATTTTGCCCTGTTTTGAAAATAGATGTTGCACTTCTTTTAGTCTTAACTGTCTTAGTGTATCATCATTTAAAATAAGCCCTCTTTCCCGTTGAAAAAAGTATCTGATGTATGGTTGATGCCAGAACTTTAGGAATAAAAAACAATGTTTGAAATATCAGTTTCTGCATCAATGTTGATTTCTGATGATCCATTTCATAATATTGCTCTAAACTTTTGGATTTCAATACTTGAATTTGGCCTTTAATTTTTTTCAAATTATTTTTTGGCCGGATGAGCATAGCTTTTTTCTAACTTTTATTGTCAAGGCTGGGTGATCACTAAAAACTTCGCTCTTTGATGGATTTGGGTTCTTTAAGTTTGTCATGTTCCTTTCAAATAAAACTTAATTGGATGTTATGCATTTAAAATCTAGGCCATACTATCTACTTAGGAATTTGCAGTTGATAATTGCATTTTTAATTCCCAAATCTCCTGAGAAATTCAGCAAATCTGGCCTGCAATTCTGACATAAAAACCAAATTTTTAAAAATTCCTTTTTGATCAGAGCATCATCCTCATCCCTTTTTGAGCTGCTGATAATGCCGCAAGGTCTTTGATGGTTTTGTTCACAATACCCAACTCAGTTCAAACATACTTTAAAAGTTGACATGCTTTGATTTTAAGTTCATGTGCTCACTTCACCCAAAGTAGCCAGTGTAGTGAGTTTTTCTGTCTGATATAATTAAATCCTAATGAGTTTCAAGTTTTTGACAGTAAGCATCCATGTTTTGCATGATTTATTCTATAGCCCATGGTGCGCAAGAAATTCTGTGGCTACCTTTGGAACTCCTTCGTTTAGTAGCTCATCAAGGATGTTTAATCTCATATGTGCTTCATTGGCAAGTCCTGTATTATCCACAATTGCTTTTCATTCTTCAGTAAAAATGAAATTCAAATTGTCCAGTAGATCATTTTGGGAAGATTGTTCTTCCCCTTGTACATGGTAGATTTTTGTGAGTCCAGATTTTGTAGCAAGAATTCGCTGGGTATGCTTGATTGAGGATTAGAAAAAGCTAACAGGTATTCATTAGTTTCTTGACTGTCTGTGAGATGTCTGGCGATAAATGCCATGGTTGCATCACAATACTTCATGTATATCTCCATTTTAAGTGCCTGATCCTTAAGGTATTAGAACAGGCTAAAGAAGGATCAATTTGTGGAGTACCAATCCTAAATCCTTTGCATATAAAGTTTTCAGCATGGCTTTTACGCTTTCAGATGTAAAATTTAATGCTCTTGTTGTATCTACATGAGTTCAACCACTGTGATAAGATTCAGGGAGTATGATGTACCTGCATTGTAGCTTGGGGATCTGTTATTTGGATAATCAGAGATTTACTTGTGTGACGGTTGAGGTCTATCCTCAGCATCACATTGCCCTGATCTTTGGTAAGACAGGGCAGGCTGTGTCTGTATGTATGGAGGAGGAGGGGGCGTTGGTTCTGGCAAGGACGCCTAAGGGGCTGGAGCTTGGAGTAGGCCAAGGAGCAAGATGGGCGTCCAAGTTGGAACAAAACGGAAAACGAGTAAAATGGGTAGTTTTAAAATTCAATTTGGATTTGAATTGAGAATGGAATGAAACGGGTGCTTGGGAGTTTCGCGGTTCAATTGGGATTTGAAATGGAACTGGCGCGGAACCGTTGAGGATTGGAACTGGCACAAAACCATTGAGTAAAGATTCCGCGATCCTGCTGTAAAGTTTACACCAAACATCATTCAAGCTGGCACCATAAGCTTATATTATATTTTATTTTAGCTTTTAACATGTGTATATAGGGAAGGAACTGGGAGCTGGAGGCTCCTCAGTTCTGTTTTCTATCAACTTGGCTAAGTATTATGTAAAAGAACCTAAAATTCATATATTTATAATTTGGGTTTATTTTAAAATATTGCCTAACTGCAGCCATGTTTGGCTTAAATCAACAAGAGTTGGACTTTGAGAGTGAGCTTGGGAGGGCTATTGCCTCCCTCTATACCTTGTCTTGGAGTCAAGGCA